>PVKS010015212.1:0-46510 GCA_004027875.1 Aplodontia rufa | reverse complement strand
GCCTCCCCCTCCCCACCCTAGGCACTGGCCTCTCCCCCTCCCAGTGGCCCAATCTCCTCTACACATAGCCCACGTCAGCCTGTCCCTGCACGGGGACGACAGTGTGTCCATGTGTACACTCAGGGTGCACCCTGGGCTGTTCCCCGCTCTTGGATGCTGTGAGTCGTGCAGCCGTGAATGTTGGTGGACAGGTGTCCAGTATCCACGAGTGGGCTGCAGGTGGGATACCCACCCCACCTCCAGTTCTGTGAGGAATCACCATGCCGTCCACACAGCTCACTGGCATCCATAGGTGTGCACCTGCCAAAGTGGGATGGCGCACCACCTCGGCTCCCCTGGACCCTGCCTGGAGTCCAGCCTCTGCTCCATCCTGACTGCAGGAGGGTGAACGAGTCACAGGTAAGGCTGTGGAGGGCAGAGGGAGGAGGAGCAGTGGGGCCAGGGCTCTCTGTGGCTGGTCCAGCTTCCCTGCAGCCATCTCTGCCGTCCTGAACTCTGAAGCAAAAGGTAACCTAAGTCCTTTTCTGCTTGAAAACAGAGGTACTGACGAATGGCTTATTCTCCAGGGGTCCACGTTGCTTCCATTCCAGCTTGCGTCGAGTAAGCCACATGGACAGGTTTATGCAGGACCCACGGCACCTGTGAAGTGGTCTACGCACACACGGGACGTGGCCCCGCCCTGCTTGGTGAAGCGCTGAGAGCCAAGAGCTGCTCGCAGGTCCCTACCAAGCCATCCCGCAGGCTCCCTGCTGCCTTCCAGAGCAAGTCCAGGCTCCGAAGCACGCACGCCTGTGGACCGCCCCAGTCTCCTGACTGCCTTTCCTCCAAGATCCCCACACCAGTGCACCGTGCCTGCCTCCAGTGCCCGTGGTGGTGCGGCTCATCCTTGGCCCAAGCCTGTGCCCCCTGGCCAAACCCCAGCCTCACTGCCACCTGCCTGAGGGTCCCCACCCACCAGGCTAGACACACCCACCCTGTTTGGCACTGTGCTCTGGTGCCCACCTCTTGCTCTCTGTGCTGCCACTGGGCCATCTCCCTGGTGACCTTGAGCTCTCTGCTGCCCTTGGGCCAGCTCCCTATTGACTTTGAGCTGTTTTCCTGCTGGCTTTGGCCAGCTCCATGATGCCCTTGGGTTGCCAGCTTTCTTTTTCTTCCAGCTCAGTCCTCCCAGCAGCTTCAGTCCACATTCAGATGTCTCATTCTGGCTCCTCTGCCCCGGGGCATCTCAGAGAGCCCAGAGTGCTTAGGCATTTCGGCTCACTGAACCCAGCCTGGGGAGAAGGGCACATGGTGCTTGTGTGAGCGGAAGCCTTTCCAGATTCATATGCCAGAGTCACTCACAGGTCTGTGTGTCCTCGGGGAGGTCAGCTCCCCTGATGTGGTGGTCAGGACTAGGTCAGGATTAGGCAGTGCAATTAGCCCTGGGCTCCCTCAGCCAGCCTCCACCTCCCCGTCTCTGGGACTCCCTCTTGGCTATCTCCAGAAAAATCTAAAGTCATTTCCTACATCCACCAGGAAAGAGGACTGACCAAGCCCAGCATCAAGCCCCAGAAATCCAGAGCCCAGTGAGCGGCACAGGGTCTGGCTGCCTAAGGGGAGCCCTAGTTGGTCATCCTCAGATCCTAGGTCCTGGGGGCCAAGAGCTCTGTGTGGATGGTCACCCTGGGGCTTGGTGAGGACAGCTCTCTGCATCAAAGACGGGGACCTCAGTCTGCTCTGGGAAGGCAGAAGCCCTGAGGGAGTTCATCACATTCACTGTGCATGGCAGGGCAGAGAGCCACAGTGCCAGGACCTCCTCAACCTTTCCTTTCTCCTGGGGGTGGCCCAGGAGAGGGGAGGCGGGGTGAACTGCTACACCTGTCGGTGGAAAGAAGGTGGCAGAGGGAGACAGGAGAGGCTGCAGCGGCAGAGGCAGGGGAGGAGTCAGGCAGGACCCCTCCTCCCTGCCCAGCACTCTGCCAGCCCCCGCCCTCAACAAGGGCCTGGACTGGTCCCCACTGCAGTGCCTCTTCCTGCCACCAGCAAACAGCCATTGTGATGGACCACACTGTAGCTTCTCAGGACCCAAAGCCCTTGGAACAGCCTTGGCCAGGGTCCATGGCCTGGGGCTGGGCTGTCCAGGCTCAGTTCACCAATGGGTCCTGTTTGCTGTTCTGCTTGGCCCTTGCATCTGCTGGGCCCACAGTGGCTCATCCTTCTCACAGTGGTCTGGGCCTGAGGCCCCAGAGCAGAGGCAGGAGAACCTAGAATGCTCTGCACGGAACCTGCTGGGCTGCCCCGTTGCATGTCAGGAATATCCCCTGCACCCAGAGCCTTCATCGTCCTGGACAGACCCCTACTCCCACAGACAGCATCACCACACGCCCCTCAGCTCCCTACCCACTGTGCCCTCTGCCCTGGGCTCTGCCTGCTCCATTCTTACAGACCCTGGACATGGTGAACTCACGAGGACTGTCTCAGTTCCAGGGACAGTAACAGAGCAGCCAGAGCCAGAAAGGGAATTCCTCATCTGGCTGGGGCAGATTGGATCTCACAGAACTGCAGAAACAGCTGCAGAAACAGTGCTCTGGAAGCAGGAACTGGAACTCTACCCAGGATGTGTTCGTTATTAAACTCCTATTCATCCCTCAAGATCCCAAGGAAGTGCTAATCCTCCAGGAAGCCCTAAATGATCCCCTGAGCAGAGTCTCTCCATCTGGGCCTTCAGAGCTTGGTATGTGCCGTGTCTATGGTACTTTTCATATTGTGCTGTCTTCGCAGTTACCCACCTCCTCCAAGGAATCACGACCCTCTTGAGGCAGACTCTGCCTTCCCTTCTCCCCCAGGATGCAGCCTGCTCAGGCACACAGTCAGACTCCACTTCCAGTCCTGTGTGCTTAGCTTTTCTCTGGACCTCACTCATAAAGGAGCCTGATGAACCCGGGACTGTGCTGGTGGTGCCCCACTGGGCTGCGAGCGAGGTCTCCGCCCTCCCGGCAGGGCTCCAGTCTCGCTCACTCTCACCGTCACCCCTGCTTGCTCGCTTGATACACGTCACATACGTCCTCGGTAATCACAGGCTGCTGCGGTTCATCCCACCCACATTTGGAAGGTCCAAAAGCCATTACCACACAGCCTCCCCACGCTGAGGAAGACAGCAATCAGGGCTAATGACAGCACTTGCCGTGGGACCACACTGCCGCTAGGCTGTGAAAACCGTGTAATTAAGTGGTCACCAGCCCCCATGTGAACACGGCTCACACAGCCCCACAAACTCACTTTAATTTCAGCATGTTGAATGAGAAGCAGGTGGCTGCAGACACAGCAGACACAAGGTTGGGAAAGCGAGGGGACCCTGGGAAGGGGACGGGTGCCACGTCCAGCCCGTGTCACGGGTAGAAGATCTCTTAGGGGTCCCCCTGCAGGGAGCTGGGCCAGACCTGCAGCACCTTGTACCATCCAGTGCCAGCATGTGTGGACCACGTCGTCGCAGCGTGCTGGCCCCTTGGAATTTGGATTTTAAACAGAGCACATTCCAGACCACCCAATGAAAGGCCACAAGAAGGACCCTCTCTTTCCCAGGGTGCAGGAATCTCGGGTTTATCCAGTCAAAGCTTCTGTAAAGTTCCAGGTCCTCAGGATGACAAGGGACAGGAAGTTCTTCCTTGTGTCCCCAAATCCTGCACATGCTAGGACAGCAGATAGCTCAGGCAGTGGCTAGAAGGGTAATGACTTGCCTGGATAGTGGGTGTGACAGGTGTGTATGAGGGCGTTTGAGGGAGAGGTGAGCATTTGAGGTGGCGACCTGAATACTGGGGTCTTCCCCCACCACTGTGGACGGCACCATCCAGCCCATTGAGTCCAGATGGAGCACAAGACAGAGGAAGGCAGAACCCCACCCGGAACTGGTTCATCATCTTCTGCTCTCGGACACCTGCTCTTGTGGTCCTGGATGGCTCTTCACCACGGACTCCCCCGGGCTCAAAGAAGGCAGATGGCCCAGGGGGGGACTGACTTCTCCACTCCCATGACTGGGAGTCTCTACCCCCTCTCCTTTAGGAGGCCTGGTCCTCTGGGTGTTTGGCCTTGATCATTTAGAGGACTTAGGAAGGGGATGAGCTGTTGATGCAGATTGGGGCTGGAAGCCCTGGGGGAGACTCTGTCCCTGCCTCTGCTAGGTAGGTAGATAGGTAAGTAGATAGGTAGGTGGGTGATAGATAGATGATAGATGATAGATAGATAGATAGATGATGGATAATAGATAAATAGATAGATAGTAGATATTGATAGATGATAGATGATAGATTGATGATAGATGACACATGATACACAGATGATAGATAATTGATAGATGATAAAAGATAGATGATAGATGACAGATGATAGAAGATAGAGAAATAGATGATAGAAGATAGATGCTAGATGCTAGATAAATGATAGACGATAGATAATAGATGATATATTGATGGATGGTGAACACAGATGGATGATAGATAATAGATGATAGATGACAGGTGATAGAAGATAGATGCTAGATGATAGATAAATGATAGAAGATACATATAGATGATAGATGATCGATAGATGGTAGAAAGATGATAGATTGATGATAGATGATAGATAATAAATGATACAGAGAGAGATGATTGATAGGTAGATGATAGAAGATAGATGATAGATCTGTAGGTAGATGATAGACTAGATCGATGATAGATATATAGCTAGATATAGATATAGATGGATACTCCTAGAGAGAGAGAAAGAACCCCTTCTCTGAGATCCTGGGGAGCAGCAGTGCTAGAGGTGAGGCTGCTATTATTTGACATTTGCATCTACCTACTGAGCGTCTCAGGGATGGCCTCCACGTCTAAGCCCAGGACTCCGCACAGCCTGTCCACAGAGCCCAGGCTGACCTGACGTGGCACTTTCAGTGCACCTGTTTTGTCACAAGGCCAAGTGTGTGATTTCCCACTGTGGTGCTCAGGAGTCAGGTAGTTTTGGATTTTGCAGCGTCCGGGGCTGCAGACAAGGGCAGCTCTGCTATGCACATATAGGTAAGCACAGACAAATAGGCCCATGTCTTCTGCAGGCTGTTTCTCAGGGGACGCTGACCACTACACCTAACAGCCCTCACCAGGCAGCAGGGACCCTGCTGCACCCCTGGCTGAAACTGAGCAGCTGGTGAGGGGTCTCCACTCCACACATGATTAGCCATCCATACCTTGGGGCTCAGTGCCCTCGTCTCCCAGAGCCTCCAGGAAGCCGTTCTTTCCTAATGTGTGTGGCAGGCGACAGGGGCACAGGTGGACTGAGGCTGGAAGAGGAGCTGGACCTGAGAACTGGCAGGAAAAGAAGCAAGAGGGCAGGAGGAGGTGGGCAGCGGGAGCCCAGCCAACAGAGCCTGGAGCCGGTGCTCACACCTCCCATTGGGGCCTGGGGAAGCCGCCAGATAGGGACTTCTACCCGACTCTGGGTTAGCAATGGGGCCTCTGCTCGGTCCTCTGAATGACCAAGGCCAAAGCAGACCCAGAGGGTCAGGCCTTAGGTCCTTCACATCTGAAAGGAGCTGCAGACCCCAGTGGAAAGTCCCCCGACTTAGTGGTCAGGGAGCAGAGTGCTTGTCAGCAAGTGCCCAGGAGGCAGCGGCAGAGCCAGGCCAGCTCCACAGGGCACATCGGCCAACAGAGCCCAGCTGCTTCCCCACAAACCCTTCCCTGGCCCTCCAGGCTTTCTGCTCCATGGAGGCACCTCCCCTCATTCTGCAGCCCTTCCCTGTCTCCTCCTCCCCCCAGAACACTAATCGAGGCCCTTTTCTGGCTACACTCGCCACTGGGTCTAGACCTGGGGCGTGGACATCTCCATGTCACTTCCAAATTTCTATCTCCACTTCCCACCTTGCTCCTGAACCATAGACTTGCCCCAGAGTCCCTACCTGGGGTGTCTGCCTGCCTGGGCCCAACCTGCTGCTGTAACAGAACAGCAGAGATGGGGTCCTTTTTAAAGAGCGTACGCAGTTGCTCGGTCATGGAGGCTCAAGTCCAGCTCAAGGCCCTACCAGGCCTGGGGCTGGGGAGGGTCGCTCTTTGTGGCCAAGATGGCACTTTGAACGCTATGTCCTTCAGATGGGGGAGCTCTGTATCCTCCCCTGGAAGAAGGCAGACAGGCAAACAAGGACCAAGCATCACACGGCACTTCGTCACAAGAGCTCAGGTCCCATTCACATCCCCTGGGGACCTGGCTACCTCCTAAAGACCCCCTCTTCATCCTGTCACTTTGGCCTTCAGGTTCCAACACTTGAATTTGGTAGAGGACACCTTCAAACCACAGCATCACCTTAAAGGCCAGAGTCCCCCAGAAACTCCACACGTACAGCCCAGGCTCCCTGGAACAGCAAGAGGACTCCCCCAGCTGCCGCAGTGGGGCTGCTGACGGCTCCTGGGTCCCTCCAGGAAATGCCCTCACCCAAGAGTGTTCAGAAGCAGGCCACAGAGAGCCCTGCAGCAGCATCCACCCAAGGGCCACAGTGCTGGGGACGAGGCCCTGCCTGCTCACAGTACAGACTGCAGGGGCCACACCTCTCCAGGGCTGCCTGAGGGGCCCACAGGGGGTCTAACCAGGAAAGAGTTCACCTTCCCCTGCACCCTCCAGGGAGACTCGGGTGCATGAGGTGTGCTCCCAAGCAACTAGGAGGGTCCAAGGAAGCAGACTCAAATCTCAGATGGGGACGAGCAGCTGGCCAGCTGGCCATGATGACGCATCACTGGTGCAGATTGCCGGGACTGCACATCTGCTAAAGGCCGGAGATGACAGAAGATGATGTCCCAGAGCTTGGCTGCAGCTGTGTCCACTCCTGCAGTTGCCATTGTCATGACAGGATCCCAGAGGAGACCCAATCACAGCCCTCAAATGGCACCATCAAGGTAAGGAGAACCAGGAAGACCCACCAGCACAGAGCACCCGCATGGTTCACAGAACAGGTGTGCCCAGGGCAGGACGGATGAGCATGTCTCCAGGATGGGGCTTAAATTCCAAAAACTCTCAAAGATGGTGACCAGGCTACAGACAGCCTCCTGCTGAGTCACAACCCGGCCACACCACAGCTGGTACGCATGGGGGAACCCCAGTCCTTCCCTAAACGCACCTCAATCATTTCCTTCTGGACACAAGGCACTTTGGGGACTGCTGAAGACAGGGTCCATGTGGACAGTGGCACCTTCAGGACCAGTGTCACAGTCCCGTTCCATTAGAGAACGAGTGTGTGGGATCAGCTGATAAACAGAGTCCTGGCCCAGGTCCTGCCCTCCGGTGCTTGGAATCATGACCCCACCTGGTGATTACTTCCTGGGTCCCTGAGCACCATGACTGTGGATGCACTGGCACCAGGCACAGCCGTACTGCTCCCCTGACTGATGGCTGAGAGCTGTGGTCAGGGGGACACCTAGGAAATGGAACCACCTGAGCAGCACCAAGACCTGCAGATCATAAAGAGAGGCCATCTCAGGATCCTCTCTGATCGCGCCCAGGACACCCCCAGAGCAGCCCTGGGACCGCAGACACGTGGGATGGGGCGTCTGAGAGTGAGCACTGGGGCCATGGAGCTGGGGCACAGGAGCACCCTGGGCAGCCACCATTCTCCAGGGACAGAGAGCGCTGTGCGCATGCGTTGCCACAGCGGTCCCGAGAATGATACCAGATGTCACAGCCTCATCACAGAGCACCCTGTGTGACACAGTGCTCCAATAGATGGGGGCTTCAAGATGTCAGTTCAGACTTCAGGGTCCAGTGACCTGGGCTGAACACTCCCTCTAAAACAAAGGACGAGTCACATCTCATGCCTTCCAACACGAAGAGGGCAGCGCAGTCCCAGATCGCCTCTGGGGCTCTGGCCCTGCCCACCACGACAGCAGGGACCACCCTGGGAACGTGTACTTCCCTCCCCACGGTGTGTGGGTCCGGGGGCTATGAGAGGAGGCTCCCACCAAGGGACCAGCCAGCTGCTGTTCACCCCACAGCCTTCCTGGCATAGTTTCTCTGGGAAGCACACGGCCCGGTCCCACAGACCCAACCTCAGACAGCCAAGGAATGGGGAGGGCCCAGGTCCATGGTAGGGGCTCCGATGGCACCAGGGCATCGGAGCAAGGGCAACCCTGTGCCAGGCTGGAAGGAGATGTCCCTGCCCCACAGCCATGACCTCTGTAGCACTCCGATTCCTACTGGGAGGGAACAGCAGAAACTGCAGCAAGCCTTACCAGGGCTCATCCACAGTGGCCCACGGCCACAGGCAAGGAGGAGAAGAACCTGGACTGCAGGAGGAGGGTGGGGTCCAGGCGTACCTGGGAAAGCTGCCTGGAGGCACCACAGCCAGGCAGGCCACCTCTCACCTCCTGCTCCGTGCATGAGGTCCAGGACCTCTCACCTCCTGCTCCGTGCATGAGGTCCAGGACCTCTCACCTCCTGCTCCGTGCATGAGGTCCAGGACCTCTCATCTCCTTTGTGCATCAGGTCCAGGACCTCTGACCTCCTCCCTGCACAAGGTCCAGGTGTCCCATATGGCCACCACCCCTTGTTTCCCAACTTTCTCTGCCCCCCAAGTGGCAAGGCATGCATCTCTCTGTCAACAGCAGGCTGCACCCTACAGATCATTCTGCCCTCAGCTGGGACTCTGAATCAGGTGGCCCCCACCCCACTGTCCTCTTGGCTCACTGGACAGCAACCTTGGAGGGGCCCACGACATACTGCATGGAGGTCCCCAGTCTCTGTTCCCCACAAATGCTCTCCTTCTCTGCTCCCAGCAGGCTGAAAGGTGTCCGCTGTCCCGACTCCCAGGCTCCAGGTCAGGGGCCCCTTCGCAACCCACCCCTGGCTCTCAGCTTCCCCACTGTGAGCTACAGATCAGCCATCCTCCTGTTCCCCCAGGCTATGGGCCCAGCCCTGGACACTCCTGAACCCCAGCCTGGCTCCCGCATACCCTCCATGCTGCCAGACTCAAGTGTGAAGTGAGGCCCTGACCCCTGATTCTGAGTCAGATGTGAGGCATGAGGCCTATGGGCTCATTCCCAAGGGCAGGTCAAACCTGCCCCTGCCACTCTCGGCTCGGAGCCCAGGGCAGGTCCTCCCTCTGTTCAGGTTCATCAGTGTACACAGGATGGTACAGCACCGCCCACTAGGATGGGTGGGTGCTGGTGCCAGGTGTCCCCATGAATCTTCTTGGTACCGCAGCCCTAGACCTCCTCTCCTGGAGCAGGTGAGAAGCAGGGACCATGGAGCTGAGGGTCCTCCCCATCCCTGCTCAGACAGTCAGTCTTCCCCTGTCAATTCTGGCTGCTCGAAGTAGGCTAAGCAGAGTCTTGCAGCTGCCGTAGGACAGGAAGGCCCCGGAGAGGCCCCTGCCATCTGCTCTGGGTCCTGAGGGCACTGGGTCCCCAGGCACTCTCACTTTGCCGAGTGGCTGATACATGCCACTGTTTGCAGATGCTTACTTCCCAAGAGGGGAGGCCCCTTTCCCAGGCCTGGAGAGGCTGGGTCAACCTGCCCAAGGTCACCACTGGTAATTAGCACCCACAGAGATTGGACACAGGCCCACAGCTCCAAGGGCACTCTTCTCCCTGCTCAGCTGTGTCCCTGCCGAGCAGCCAGCCAGCTGTGGCCCCCATGGAGAGCACCCCTCTCACCGATCCCTGGGCCTCCGTCTTCCCCCAAGTGGCTCAGGCAGAAATGGCTGCTCCCAGCTCAGCAGCCAGGAGGCTTGCCCAGTGTTAAAAGGCCCTTTAGAAAGATGACCTATTTTTAGTCAAATCTTCTGCTGGTTGCTAAATATCTGTTTAAATACATGAATTAACACATCTGTCAACAGCACTTAGAGTGGAGTTGAAACACCAGGGGGAAGGTCATCTAAAACAAAAACAGCCTGTGACTGAGCAGCCCCCAGTGCCTCTTGTTCCCGGTGCCTGGGGGCCGTTCCCATGGCAACCCTGCAGGGTGCTGTGAGGGGCGCTGTGGGGGGGCCCCACGACCACCCCTCAGATAGGACAAAGGGAGCCAGAGAGAATAGAGAGGGACTGCAGGGACAGGCCCTGGGGCGTCTGAGTGAGGAGCAGCCCTGCAGCAGCAGTATTTCTGTGTCACGGAGCCCCGGGGGCTGCGTTTGGCTGAATGAAGACAGCCCATGCTTCAAGTCCTGGGAGTCGTGGGAGTCGGAAGAGTAATCACACTCCACGGTGAGCCTCAGACTCAGCTGTGGCAGGAGCTCTGGGGACGTCCTCAGCCCCCACTCTTCTGGGGAGACTGCAGCGACACACAGGGACAAGAGAGCCCTCGGGGTGCCCTGGCCTTCTTTTGTCCTCTGGCCCTTTCAGCAGCCTGAGCTGGCACCCAGTGATGGCAGCCTGGCTGGCCATTCTGCAGTGACCTGCAGGTGCTCAGCTCTGGAAGGCTGGCCCACGCCTGGCTTCCCCGGGGACAGGCCCTCTCTAGGGGATTCCATCCTCCTCCAGGAGGTGAGCCTACTGAGTGTCCTGGTCCCTGGAAAACCAGGTCCATGACCCAACCTGGCCACATCTGGCCCACGTGGCTGAAAAGCTCCCCCCTGCTGTTTCCTCCCTGTCCAGTGAGTGTGGTAAGGTGACTGCTCTGCTCTCAGCAACCTGGCCGGAAGCACAAGGAGCAGATCAGAGGTCAAGTGCTGGGTGCAGGACACACTTCTAAGATCCTCTGGCAGCGTCTGGACACCCTCAGCTCACTGCAGAATCTGAGGACCCCAGGCAGGAGGCCACTGATCTGGCATGGGGTCCCTGCACCGTCTGAGCCTGCTACCACCCTAACAAGGACAAGAGACAGAGGTCATAAATCTTCCCTCTGAGAGCATCAGAAAGCCCACCTTCCCCAGGCTCCCGCAGTGTGTAATGTGGCTGGGAACAGGGCAGGGGTGGGGACGGTGTCTATGGAAGCAGGATGGTTATGAGAGGAACATCAGGGCCCCCACAAGAGAATCAAATCCCCAGAAAATGAGATGAAGATGTTCCTGCCTTTCAAGGTGGACGAGGACTCTGGCTCCTGAGCTATAGGGGTCGGGATTAGACTGAGCTGAGAGCAGCAACCTTGGCCTGCCCAGTGGCTCCCATGGGCTCCTTCAGCAAAGCAGAGGGCATCCACAAGTCCCCAGACACAAGGCAGTGCCCAGGACATTTGCCAGGGCTCAGAACCCAGGCCAGCTGCCACCCTTCCATGGACTCCCCAGTGCGTGGCTCCGCTCCCTTGATTTTGAAGGAGAATGGCCAGGCTGAGTCTCCTCTTGATGTCATCCTACATTTGTTTCTCAGACCCATCTCCTGGGTGCTCTAGAGATTGCTCCCCTTCCACACGATGCCGGCCTTCAGGGGAATCCGCAGACCAGTGGGGCAGGGGCTCACTGAGATCAAGCCAACCCGGAGGGAAGAGCTGGGTGTACGACACACTCCTAAGACCTTCTGGCAGTGCCTGGACACCCTTAGCTCACTGCAGACCCTAAGGAGCCCAGGCAGGAGGCCACCGACCTGGAGTGGGGGTCCCTGCACCACCTGAGCCTGCTACCACCCCAGCAAGGACAATAGACAGGCTTCTCTGGTCTCCTGTGAATGAAGTCAGGACAGAAACTGCAGAAACCCACAGAAGCAGAAGGACTCCCTGGTGGCAGCTGAGTCACCAGCCACCTTCAGATGGCAACTGATGCAGCCTCCCCTAAGAAGCTGCCCCTTGGCCAGTGTCCCCAGGCCTGCCACTCACGAATGACAGCAGCCCCCACACCTGTGTGGCAAGGAATCCACAGCTGGAGTGGTTGCTCAGTGGTTATGGCACTTGCCTGGCATGCAGGAAGATGCAGGTTCAAACCCCAGCACCACGTAACACAACTAAGTGTCAGAACAACAAAAGTCACATGGAAAACTAAATAAAATTGATCCTCTCTCCCTCTCTCTCTTTAAAAAAAGAAAAGAAAGAAAGTGAAGTCTTCCGGGAACAGCAAAGGCAGCTGTGTGACGCAGGCCTGACGAAGAGGGTCCTCGGGCCCCTTTGCCAGGAATCACGAGCACAGGCATTCCTGCAGCAGCTGAGTCCCCAAGTCGGACTCTCCAATTCCAGTGACTGAACCAAGGCCTTCGCTCTGGCGGTGGAAAGGGGCAGCGCCCGTTTTGCTCTTTGGTAACCACTTCTCCTCTCTTCTGCATGCTGAGGTTAAAAGCAGCTAGTAAATTCAAGGAGTGGAAACGAATGTCCTGCCGGGGCCTCGGGAAGCTGTGGGGATGAGGATCCTGTCACCTCCAGCTAATGGAGCAGGAGCTGCGTGAGGCCGGCAGGCACCTTCTTGTTTCTGAAGATGATAGGTCCTTTCCGGCATTACGGAGATGCTCAGTTACTATGGCAATATCAATGGCACCAACAGGAATGATCTCAGCTGTGCATGCCTTTAAGAATCCACAGGTGACGATCAAAGCTGCAGAGAAAACCCACAAATAATTTTCCATCCAGAAACTAGGAATTATGGGATTCAAGACCATCTTCAAATACAGCTGCAGGTCTCCGGGGTCCACATGCCAGCAGGGATAGTAAGCTGGCTTTGCTCAGATGATGCTCCCAGCACACAGCACAGGCAGCTGCCAGGGCTGGCTGCTGCCATGTCACATGTACTGCCACCTTTCAAAGCTGTGACTTGTGAGGAGTATGGTCACTCCAGTGACGCTGTCTCTTCCGGCAACATCTGTGGCTCCTCTCTGGAAATTGCACACATTGGCTAACCACCTGTCACACCATGGTGGCAACTTGAGATTTGGGGAGTGACCATTTGCCAAGGGCTCTATAACAGAGTACCCTGGTTACAGCAGCCTAAGGAACAAATCCATTTTCTCACATTCTAGAAGCACCAAGTCCCAGGCGTTGGCAGGTTGGCTCCTTCTAGGCCTCTGTCTTTGGCTTATTGCTTGCCATCCTCACCTGGTCCTCCCTCTGTGCGGGTCTAAGTGTCCTTAATTTCCCCTCTGTGTGGGGACACCAGTCATAGCAGATTGGGGACCACCAATGACCTCATTTGAACTCATTTACTTCTTTCCAGGTCTAAATATGGTCACATTCTGATGTTCTAGGGATGAGAACTTCACACATGACTTTTGAGGAAATACAGCTAATTAGTTTTTAAAATATAATTGGAGAAACTGAGTCACATCCAGGACAGTGCTGCAGCAAGTCTCTGTCATTAGGAGACTCTCCATCCTCAGGTCACCATGCCAGCTGCCCCTTGGCCAGGGGAGGAGATACCACGGCCAACCCTTCTCTCACTTCTCCCAGGTGCCACCCGCAGGTGGCACTGCCAAGCCCACCCAGCAACGCCCTCACCTTCCCTTCCTGCTCTCCACGGTGCTGCTTTGGGCCACCCATAAAAATCTATTGAGCACACAACAGAGCCAGCTGTCATGGCTGAGCCAGGGAGAAACAGCTAATAGCAGCCAGCCAGAGTCTCCTTTCAGTCATGGTTTAAAAGCAAACCTACGTTCTGTGCTTAATTAAAGAAAAAAAACCCACAGGTTTGAAAATATCTGTACAAATACAAAAACTATATGACTCAGCAGATTTAAAAAAGACTTGGAACTTACAGAGATTAAAAATGCAGTACTCAAAACATTAAGGCTTCCATAATTATGTATAGCTATCATGTGTCAATTAAAGATAAAAATTCACATTTTAAAAGCATGCTGGTGATAGTGGCACAGGCCTGTAATCCCAGCAACTTGGGAAGCTGTGGCAATAAGGCCACAAGTTCAAGGTCACCTGAGCAACTTAGGGAGACACTGTCTCAAAATTTAAAAAAGAAAAAAAAAAAACGAGTGATATGTCTTAGTGTTAGAACATCACTGGGTTCAATCTCCAGCACCTAAAAAAAGAAAGAAAGAAACTTACTATAATAACTTATTTTTAAAAAAGACCTAAACAACAAAGATGAGATTACCTTCCACACATACATACAAAAATAAAAATCGTTAAAACTACAGGGACAAAACGAACAGGTTGTCAGATGCAGCTCGGGAGAGAATTAGTGAACTGGAAGAAAACCCAGACGAAAAAGTACAGAATGCACCACAGGGAAATGAGGAAATAACGATATAACTAACGAAGAAGTTGAGCGATGAATAATGGGTGAGAAGTTCTAACACCCACCTATGTCAGCCACTGGCAAAGCAGAGAGGAGGTGGAAATGCTAGAGAGAAGGGTCAAGAGTTCATTAATGTGCTGAAGTCACCAGTCTACAGGTTCAGAA
Source organism: Aplodontia rufa (assembly GCA_004027875.1). Classification (NCBI taxonomy): domain Eukaryota; kingdom Metazoa; phylum Chordata; class Mammalia; order Rodentia; family Aplodontiidae; genus Aplodontia; species Aplodontia rufa. The sequence continues at coordinate 32,250 of PVKS010015212.1, read as the reverse complement.
AGCCCAGGAACCTCAAGCAAAGTGCCTAGAAATAAGCCCCAGGTAAACAGCTCTGTAATAAAATTCCATTTCACTAAAGACAGAGAAAACCCGAAACTTGTGAGGAAGCAGGAGACCAGTCACTTACAAGGAGTTTCCATCAACTGACTGAACAGTGGAAGCCAGCTAACAGCAGGGTGGATCTGTCAATGTGTGAGGGGACACGTTCATCTGGGGACAACTCTAGACTCAGAAAGTAGATCTCTCAGGAATGAGAAAGGAAAAAGGACACTTTTCAGATACACCAACCAACAAACGAACACATGAAAGAATTTGCCACTGGCAGACCCCCGCTAAAGGAAATTTTAAAGGGAAGGAAGGACTATCAAAGATCTAACACAAGAACTGAAGAACACAAACACGTAGGTGAGGAAATGATTGAACAGTGCCGCACAGGGTGGACAAGGGTAGAAATCAAATCGTGAAAACACATCTGTGTGCACCTCCTGACACAGAGCAAATGTGAACAGAGCCTCGGAGAATGAGATGAATATGCATATATAATGGCAGATTTCAACAGACTTCCTTCAGTGATGCATAAATAGAGCACATCAGGACCCATAAGGGAGCATTTAGAGAACTGTGCAAGAAATCAGCAAATATGAACGAACACATATAGACCTGCTGTTACCCACCAACTGTAGGACACACATTTTCCTCAAACATGTGGGAAAATATTTACAAAACTATTGACCACATGCTTGAGCCCAAAGCAAGGGCTGAACAGCAGGGGGCAAGTTTTCTCACCCTGAAAGAATTAAACCTCAAAGCGATTTTTTAAAAAGGTAGCTATGGAAGCTCCTTACACGGCTTCTGATAGCCTCTGGGTTCAAAACATCGCAAGTGAAATCAGAAAACATTTGTATGGAGTAGCAATGAATATTACACGTTAGAATTTATGAGCTTCATCATGCTGCATTTAGAGGGAAAATATATTCTTAGATGTTCACAGTAGAAAACTTCTAAACAATAATGTGGCAATGGCTAAAATACACCTAACAAAAATATCAAGAAAGAATAACATTACTAGGTCTATAAATTAATAAAATTAAAAAAAATAACCAAAGCAGGCAAACATGAATCATTTGGAAAAAGAAATCCCTGAGAGCTTCATTACTCTGATGGGACTCATTAAGAATAAAGAAACAATAGCAAAACGAGAAAAGAAACAGCACTACAGATCCCACAGCCAGGAAAAGGTAATGAGAGGATGTTGTTTGGCAAAATCCAATAATTTGTGCAAATAAACTTAAAAATTTAGATGAAATGAGAAATTTCTAAAAATAAGATGGAAAGATTATAATCATAGAAGAAATTGAATCTTTTGTAAAATTTTTCTCTCAAAGAAAGCTACAGGTTTAGAAAACTCAAATATTCAGCAAAGAAGTAATTCAAATCTTACAAAATCTGTTCCCTCAAAAAAAATTAGAGAAAGAAGGAATAGTTCCTAACTCATTTCATGAGACTAATATATCCAGGCAAGAAAAATGTGAAAAAAATATCATGATAAGGGTAATATACAGTGAATTCCATTTGACCTCAAAATTGATGAAAATATCACAACAAAAAAATAAAGACTAGCTGGATGCTAGTTCTATAATACGCCTGTTTTCTCAGCAGCTCAGGAGGCTGAGTCAGGAGGACCACAAGTTTGAGGCCTACCTCAGGAATTTAGTGTAGCCCTCCCCAACTTAGTGAGACCTTGTCTCAAAATAAGAAATAAAAAAAGCTTGGGATGTATTTCAGTACAAAAGTGCCCCTGAGTTCAATCCTCAGTACAATAAATAAAAAATAAATAGAACATTGTAGGAAAAGGATAACATATTATGACAATATTATGTTATAGCAGGAATGTAAGTTTGGTTTAACATTAGGAAATTTTTTTTAAAAAAGAATTATATCAAATAAAATAAATAAAGCATTCAATAGATGTGAGGAAATGTGTATGATAAAATTCAATAATTTTTCATTGTGTAGAAACAATAAGTAAAGGAGAATTCCTCTTAACCTGATAAAGAGTGTTCAAAAGTCCTACAGAAAATAACTTAATGAACATCATGATGTAACTATACTGAAGGGCAAGAACAAGGTAAGGACGCACTCTTTCATATATACCCTCACATTAAATTAGAGACCTCGCACAGGGGGAACAGAGGAAGAACTAACAGACACAGCTAGGAAGGAAAAACAAGCATCCACATTCATAGAGGATATTTAACAAGAGCTTAGCAAAGTAAGTAGGCACTAAATCAATGCGCAGAAATCAAATGTACTTATGCGTAACATTGGAAATTGCCAGGAAAATACAGATTTTAAATACCATATACAAAAGAATCCAAAACAATGAAACAAATCTAACAGAACATATACAAGACCTCTGCAGGAAAAATAACAGAATTTAAGACACAAACAGAAGCCCCATGCCTTTAACTATTTAATATTTGATAAAGGGGGCAAAAGCACAGCATGGAAGAAGGACAGCCTGTCCAACAAATGGTGGTGGACACATTGGACAGCCATGTGCAGACAATGGAAATTGGAACCTTACCTTTCACCCTGCACAAAAATTAAATCAAAATGATTCAAAGATCTGGATATTAAACCAGCAACCTTACAATGCTTGAAAAAGAAATAGGATCAACACAACAGAACTCCCATGGCGCAAGCAGTAAAGTCAAGAATAAATGTGATGCAATTAAACCATAAAGCTTTGCACAGGTAAAAGATCTAGTCAAGAGCGTCAAGAGAGAACCTACAGAATGGGAGAAATCTTTGCCTGCTACACCTCGGACAGAGGGCTAACATCCAGAATATGCAAAGAATTAGAAAAACTAAACCAAAATCACAAATAATTCAATCAATACATGGGCTACAGAGCTGAAAAGAAACTTCTCAACGGAGGAAGTCTGAAAAGCCCATAAACATATGAGAAAATGCTCTACATCACTGGCAATCAGAGAAATGTAAATCAAAACTTCACCGAGATTCCACCTCACTCCTGTCAGAGTGGCAAAAATGAAGAATACAAACAACGACAGATGCTGGAGGGGCTGTGGGAAAAGAGGAACACTGTCACACTGCTGGTGGGACTGCAAACTGGTTCAGCCACTCTGGAAAGCAGTGTGGAGAATCCTCAAAAAATTAGGGCTGGAACCACCTTATGACCCAGCTGTCCCACTCGTGGGTATCTTCCCAAAAGAGCTAGAATCCGCATATTAGAGAGATACCGCTTCATCAATGTTTATAGCAGCTCAACTTACAATAGCTAAATTACGGAACCAACACAGATGCCCCTCACTGGACGAGTGGATTCAAAAACTTTGGTACATATATACAATGGAATACTACTTGGCTATTACAGAAAATGATAATATGGCATTTGCAGCCAAGTGGATGGAGATAGATAAAAAGGCTAAGTGAAATATCCCAAACTCAGCAACTTAAGGGCCCAATGTTTTCTCTCATTTGTGGAAGCTAGAATACAACCAGAAACAGTATGATAGATGGCTGAGCTAATAATAACCTCAAAGTGTATGAATTTTTACATGATCAGGGGAACCTTGCCTAGGATGCTGGGAGATGTAGGGAGGGTGGCAGGGAGGGGGAGGGGGGAATAGGAAGAAGATAAAAGAGGCTGGAGAGAGGGAGTATGGAGGAATCAACTCAGAGGGAAACCTTCAACTTTCATGAGAAGTCCAATTAACACGGGGTTAAGAGGAGGAAACATGGAACCATGGGGAACCCCAGGGGGGGAACCATGGAGTAGCATCACCCCTGCCTTGCCCTGTCATTATACTTTTGTTCTTTATTGTTTGATAATGATTCCCTCCTAATCGTAAGTCCATATTTAATGAATAAAAAAAAAGATAAAAACAGAAGATGATGTGTCTGCGGATCAGAACATTCGATATTATAAATATAGCAATTCTTAAAAATGATTTATAGGGGGCTGGAGCGGTGGCTTGGCAGTTACGGTGCTTGCCCAGCATGTGTGACTCTGCAAATTCAAGTCCTGGCACCACATATACAATGAAGTCTCCGAGCAACAAAAGCCACATGAAAAACTAAATAAAAATTGTTCTCTCTTCCTCTCTCTCTCTCTCTCTCTCTCTCTCTCACTGTCCCTCTTTCTTAAAGAAAGAAAAATGATTTATAGGGGGCTGGAGCACTCGCCCAGCATGCACAAGGACCTCGTTCGATTCCTAGCACCACATTCTCAATTAAGTGCTGGAAAAATAAAACCATGTTGGAAAAAAAATGTGATATTCTCTCTTTCTTTAAAAAGAATGATTTACAAAGTTTATATCCATTGATTGCTAATGTTTTGATAATGTTTCCCCCTCAACTGTATCTCTATATACTTCTAATAAAAAAATAAATAAAAATAAAAATAAAAAGAATGATTTAGGGGCTGGAGCCGTGGCTCAGCAGTTTCGGCGCTTGCCTGGCAAGTGTGAGGACCCAGGTTCAAACCCCAGCACCACGTACACAACTAAGTGTTGGAGCAACTAAGGCCATATGAAAAACTAAATAAGGTTGTTCCTCTCTTTCTCTGCCTCTCTCACTGTCCCTCTCTCTTTAAAAATAAAAATAAAAAATAAAAATAATGATTTATAGATTCAATGCAATCCCATTCAAAATCCCAAAACCTCTTGTGGAAGTCAACAGCCTGATTTTCAACTTTATGTAAAAATGCAAAGGACCAAAAAGAGCCAAGTGTTGTTGAGTGACAGCAAGATGGGAAAGTGGCCTTCCTAGACAACAGCCCATTGAGTCCCAAGTCTTTAGTTCTGCAGATATTTCCACGAAATTTACACAGTTACATTAAAATAGTTATGAATCATAATCCAGAGCTTGCATTTCCTTTATATATGTTTCATACACATGCATATTTCAAAATGCTCTAATCACTCACTGTTAATTTTCTCAAAAGAAGAGAACTCTAAAAACATATTTGTTTCCAAAGTTGTCATAGGACTGGAGCGGTGGCTTGGCTTTTATGGCACTCGCCTGGCATGTGTGAGGATGCAGGTTCGAACCCCAGGACCATGTACACAACAAAGTATCAGAGCAACGAAGGCCACATGAAAAAAAAAAACAAATAAAACACATTCTTTCTTTGACTCTAAAATGCCACTTTTATCATGGACTGGAGTGGCATAAGGATGGGTTTCTCAGTAGTCGCAGGACTACCAACTCTCCATTCAGTGTAAAATCATGCCCTCACCCCATACCCTGTCTGGGCAATCCACAGCTGCTGGATTAGAGCAGTTACCATTTGTACCGGTTTGCTTGGGGGGCAGGGGAGACCTCAGGACCCAGAACTTTCCATTTGAAAACGCAGAGTCTCGGACAACGCAGCATGAACCGATTGCCCTAAATCAGTCAAACTGGAAAGAAGATGTCTGGAAGACTCCCACATGACTGAGACCATCTTTCCCAACTTGCAGGAGAAACAACCTAAACCAGAGGTGAAGGAGCAATGTCCATAAACAGAAAGAAAATTGAATTAATTAGAATTAGTGGTCCACAGCCACCAAAGTGTGCCCTTCAAGGCCCATGGAATTCATGTCCTACAAGTCCTATGCAGTGATCAGTCTTCAGATCCTGTGAGGAGCCCCAAAGACCCATGTGTGGGAGGACCACCCTCCAAGCAGGGAGCAGACAGAGGACTGCCACAGTGCTTCCAAATCTGAAATGTCCAAGGCCAAAGAACACGAGGAAATGTGTCCACCCAGCCCCATCGAGAACGGACAAGACTCGAGAGTCAGAAATTGCTCAGCAAATGACAGGCACTGGATAAAACAGCGTCATTCTGAACCAAGCACGACCGTGAAGTCCTGCAACAGACTTTGCTGACCCCAAGTTCAAAGCTGCCCTGATGAGCTGGGAGACCACTCCATGTGCAGCCCCTGGACAGCTCCCCAAGGGGTCAGCGACGGTGAGCTCCGGGTCTTTAGGGCTGAACCAGGAAGGACAAGTCAGCGCCGTGTGAGCTGGTGGGTGCCCCCTCTCCCCGTCTTCACAGAGCCCTGCGGTGCCCAGGAGCTGCCTGCCATGGTGCCAGTCGGCTGAGCACTCCACATGTTTGGCAGGTGGCTGAGCCTCTGTTGGTGGGGAAGAGCATGAGGGCCTCGACCTGCTTTTCAGCCCAAGATGAAAAAGAAGGAGCCGCTGCGAGCAAGGAGGAAGCATGCACCTTTTGTGCCTTTGTGAAGACAGATATGGCCTGGGAATTTCTCGACGCCCCTCTGCAAACCCTTCCACCAGGCAAGCCGAGGGAAAAAAGTCCCTCTTTACAACTTCCTTCCAATGAAAGAAAAACAATATCCTGGAGACTGGCACAGGCCTGCCACCAACACCAAGGAAGCAGCAGTGTCCCGTATTGTCACAGAATCCACCCCAGTGAGTGTTGCAGTCTCGAGGGCACGGCCGCACTCCTGAGAGACTTCCCCATGTAAATGGGCTCTTCTCTCTTCAGCTGTCTAATGGGGAAGTCCCACAATCTTCACACATTTTTAAAAAGAAAAAGCCCTCTGTTGCCAAGAAGTTTTTGAAAGTTGCTATTTTTGTAGGACCTATGAAAATTCAGCGTCTTCCTTCCCCGTGCTGACTCGGCACACCGTGCAGATCACAGGCCCTATTTGCAGAGCCCCGTTGCCATCTGGGCCTCGCACAGATGTTCTGGCAGGACAAGAACCCTCCAAACACGAGTTTTTGTTCATTGTATTAAACAAAAGCAGCCCTGTTAATTTCAGTTCCGTTGAGCACTGAGCTTGCAGTGGGGGAGAGAATCAACATTTGCTAAGAGGAGAAGAACCAAATCAGTGGGGAGAAAACAATTCTTTGCTGGGTTTTCAGAGAATATTACAAATGATGCTGGTTCAGAACCGTGAGAACGGCTTAAACAACTGCCTGACATTAGCCCCTTAATCTGCAGTTCAGTTTATCCTCTGCTTCATTCTCTCTGTGCAGAACTTCAATCCGCGAAAATTTTTGTAGGGATACAAACTAATTGCTATGCAAACATCCAGCTTCCCTGGTGCAGAGCCGTTCAGCTGGCTGGGGTCACACAGCAGCCCAGGAGGCATCTGGAAAATGATGGTGTCCTGCAGACACCATCCCCCGCCACTGCCCCGATTCTCCTGCTGGGTGTTTTGACAGCAGAAGATAAAGCCTTGGTCAAGTGGCTTCTGTGAGGGCCACCCAGAGCAAAGCCACTGGTAGGCAACTTAGTAGCCTGGACCTGACTGGATTTCACACAGCCGGAGGCTGCCTGTTCAAGAAGGACTTCCAGGAATCCAGTTCCTGGAATCTAAATCCTCTCGTTGCCATTCCGCTGCCCCTTCTTACAGAGATGCAGGCCATCAGCTTCTGGCATGAGCATCATGGCCTCTCTCACCTGTGCTTGCCCAATACGTGCACCCCAGGACATGGAGAAGCCTTGCCACTGCTGCCCGCCACGCACGGAGCGCCAGGTGGTACACTGGACCAGCGGGCTCAACCGAAGGTGCCAGCACAGCAGAGAGCTCTGGGCCGGTCGCCACTCCCTGTGGTCTGTCCCTGCACCTGGGCTTTGGTTGTGCCTCACTGCATTCCTAAGCCAGTGGTTTCTGCCACACAGTCCCTGAGTCTCCATTCCTCCCGAGGTGGCATGTTTTGGTCAACAAGGTCTGGACACACAGCCCAGAGGTAGAGGAGCAGGAGAGGACCTAGCCCCTCAGGTCCAGGCCCGTGTCCTTGACCTACCTGAGTGTGAGGACCTGTGCACTGGCCCGTCTCCCCCGCACCACGAGTCAGGACACCACGCAGCCTTCTCTAGAGGGGGATGGGCCAGGAAAGCATGGCACACAGGCAGTTGGTGCTCAATCTGGGGCACTGGGTTCAGCCCAGCCCCAGTCTCGTCAGAAAGGAGAGCAGACATGCGGCCAGACCGCAGGACACATGAGGCAGGCTCTTGGCAGAGTGCTAGGCCCTGCACAGAAGATGAGGACAGTAGCTGGGCAGAACTGCAGGAGAGAAGCAAGGGTCAGCAGGGGCACCCAGGCCACCTCACACAGACAAACGTCTCCAAGAGCCAAGATGCCCGAGTATGAGGCCCAAGTCCAGGCCGGAAGCTGCAGGGCCTTCTCCTGAAAGCACCCCTGGAAGTGGCATTGGCTGTGATTGGGGCAGTGAGCAGATGGACTCCTCGGCCCTTCCCATGCCAGGATGCTGTGACCGCCCCTCTGGTTACTGTGGCCCAGGTCTCAAGAACAGCCCTTGCCCCCTAACACGCCAGGCAGCAGGCAGGGCTGCGGGCTCTGGTTCCCGATCCTCTGAGATAACAGATTAAAGGGCTCAGGGGACTTGACCCCTTTGACCCTCCCTACGCCTCTGGTGGAGTTTTCAGGTGAGCTTGGGCTCCCCACGGCAGCCCATGTCTTTCCATCCCTACTGTCAGCAAGACATGAGTGTCTTGACATCTGCTGCAGGGAGCCCTCACCCCAAGCTGCAGTCACATGCCACAAACCAAGGCTCAAGCCCAGGGGGCTGGTGCTGAACCCTGAGCAGCACCCCTGGCTCCAGGGCACGAGACCCAGCTCCAGAAGGCCTGGAGCCTAACGTGCTGTCCGTGCTCTCCGCAAGTCCGTGCGACCCCAGGCTCACGCTCAGCCCCAGTGCCTGCCTCGCACTGCCTCTCGTCTACTGCCCCACTTGCACACAGCCTGGCACTGGGTCCTGACCGGCAGAAGTAGAAAGCATTCTGCAGCACACTGTGTGCAAGGGACAGAGGTGGGCACTGCATGGGCCCTGGCTCCTGGATGTCCCTGTGCTCGGGGATGGCACCCTTCTTGCATAGCCTCCAGGGCCCAGAGACACTGGAGGCCTGGCATAGAGGCACAAGTCTCAGGTAATCCCAAGCAGGCCTCCATGAAACACGGGCAAGGGCCACACCGCACGAGCGGCAGTAGCAGACGTGGACCTCAGTTATGCCATGTGCACAGTCCTTACATGGTACTCCTGGCAAGAGGGACAGTGGGCCCAGGATCCCAACTGCTGAAGAGCATTGGCACAAACAGAAGATCTTTACCTTAAAATGCTCAGAGAGCCCAAGAGGGGACAGCATCCATTGACACACCTGTGAACAGCGCAAAGTTCCCTTCGGATGCTTTCACTGCTGCCATGGGACGCCTGAGACAGAATCAGACTTGCTGGAGAGGCGCTGGGGCACTCCTGTTAGCCCCACAGTGGTGACAGATGCCTGAGAGAAACACCTTACAGGAGGAGGATTCCTTCTGGCTCCTGGTTCCAGTCCGTGGCTGCTTGGGGCGTCGTGGTGGGGCGCATTGCTACTGGCCTCCTGGCAGCCCAAGCAGAGAGAGCCAGCAGTGCCGGACCCCAACCCCTACGGTTTCCCCACCTCCCAACAGCTCCCCAGCAGGGACCACGCCTCCGGCGCCTGAGCCTTGGGCACACTCAGATCCAGCTACAGTGGAACCTCCAGACACGGCTCCTCTGGATTTCAGGGACTCGGACATTACTCAGAAGCCCAGATGACCCTGTCCAGTTCCTTCTGCAGGGAAGGCCACCCTTCCCAGGGCATCCAACCCAGTCATGGATGAAGGAGCCGCCCCTCCCTTCAGGGGAGGCAGGCCGGTGCCCAGGCAGTCGCTGCAGAAAACTGCAGGAAGCTCTGGACGAGGCCTGTTCACGAAGGACACAAAAGTCCCATGGCATTGGCCTTCCTTGCACATTCCCACCTGGGTCCCCCAGGGAAGAGAGGCAAGGCCCAACCTCCCTTCCCAGCATAGCTCCTCTCCGCGAGCGTCCCGCCAGGGTCAGGAGGCTGACCCGAGAGTGTTTTCACAGCTGCAGGAAGGCTTTCCACTTGAGCCTTTAAAAACAGGTTGTCATCCCCCCTGGGAGGCGAAATCCATGCGAAGCCCATTTCCGAGTCCAACTAAGAGAAGTTTACAGAGGCTTTGTGCCACGGCGACTAAGCAAAGGGAGCAGAGTGCCCGCCCAGCTGTCCAGGGTAGGCTGGGATCCATTTGCCCGCATGGCTTTGGGCCACTCAAGGTCCCCTGCCTGCACGCATCGGGCCACTCAAGCGCCCAGGGCTGCCGGCCTCGTTGTGCCAGCAGAGGCCTCACAAGAGCCAGGACAGGGCTTCAGGGGGAGTGCAGCTGGGCAGAGCTGAGGGGAGGACAGGAGGCTGGCTCTGTACGCATGCACAGTACACACGAGCAGCACACGTGTCCCACACATGGCTGCGAGGTCAGTCTACACGTCATGACCGCCGTCCCTGCTGGGCCACGTGGCTGTTCAGAGCCACAGCCCTGTGGATCATTCCGCTGCTAGTTCCAGACAGAAGACAGCCCAAGCCCCGGGGTGAGCCAAGGGGGCACACAAGGGACCCAGCAGCCTCCGTTCCAGGAACTGAACAAGCTGCCTTCTCTTGGCCCTTTTACAAAAGCTGGGCCACAGTGATGGATTTGGGGTTTAGAGATGCTTTTTAGAAGCCGCTCAGTGCGTTTCCAGAACAGCAGCTGCACTGGGAGCCGGCAGCACCCACCCCGGGTAGACGTTCTCCCAGCTTTCTGCTAAGCTGCCAAGGCCTCCTGCCTGCCAGCTCCTGGGTCGGTGGCCTGGGACCCCAAGGTGGCAGCCAGGCCCTGGCCCAGGGAGGCAGCTGGTGCCTCCTTTGCCTCCTGAGTGGCCTGCAGAGGCCCTGCTCATCTCAGCCCTGACCAGGGCTACAGCTCAGACAGGACAGGCCCTTGCCTGCCACGCTGAGCGGGATGACATGGGACCCAGGGGAATGGCAGAGGGGTCTGGCTGGGGCCAGGACACAACACACCTGCAGTGGCAGAGGACCCTGGGGTGGGCACAGGTGCCATGGTGTCACTTCAGAGATAAGGGCTCTCCAGACCCTGTGTCCCACCGTGGCCTGGGACTGCTGTGAAAAGTGGCCCAGCAGACAGACAGAGAGATAGATCTGTGGCTTGAGTAGGTCCTCCAAGCACCACCCACCCCTCCACTGCATAAATGGAGATGGTGCTGCGTGAACTAAGCCACTTGGTGAGGATCACTTGAAGTCCTTGAGGCCTGCATGTGTCTCCATGCTCTAGGAGCACCCTGCACAGAGATCTCTCCTGCCAGCTCCTTCCTTCCTGCCTGCCTCTCCTGCCTCCTGCCTCCTGACTCTTCCACCTCTAAAGCCTCTCCTGCCTCCTGCCTCTTGCCTCTCCTGCTTCTTCTCCATCAGGTCCTGGCCTATCCTCTCCCAGAGTCCCAGAGACCACTGCTGGTTTCCCACTGAGCACAGAGCAGGGGCACCCCAGCCGTACCCTACTCAGGTGGGTACCTACAGGGCTGTGGTGTGGACATGAACATGAGCCTCAGGCCTCCAGCCCCCCATGCTCGGGGAACCTGTCCTCCCTGGTTTTGTCCCCACACCACACCTCCTAAGAGGGAGTGATAGCAAAGCCGTTCCGAGAGCACACCGCGTCTTCTTCCGCGGGGCTCAGCCCTGCTGGTGCAGCTGTGAATTAAGAGCTTCAGAAATGTGTTTCGACGACAGCATCTCCAAGATCGCATGTGATTTGGGGAGCAGATCTTTTCCCTGATCCTTCGCGGCTGCCTTTTTCTCACTTTTTAAGAAGCAGTCATTAAAGACAATCCCCAAGGAAATAGAGCCTGGAAGACTGTGCTAAGAAGTTCTGACTCTCAATACCCAATTCCCTGGAAAACTCCGCCTTGAGCCGTTAGTCCACATTTATAGAAACGCTGGAGAGTTCCTGGGGAAATTGTTCAGAATGAGTGAGTAGCTGACACGGTCTCTCTGCCCTTGATCTGCCCAGAGCTGCTGTCACTTATGAAGGTTTTATGAATGAACAATCTCTGAAGCTGTCAGAAACTTCAGTGGCCAATGCCAGGTGTCAGAGGGGAAACATCACTGGACCCGGCTGGTGTTTTACACTCTCTCTGCGATGTGTCTTACAACACACTTGGATGGTTTTTAAAAGATAAATGTGGCTCTACACTGTAACAAACGACCCTGTTAGTTTTCTGTCACTGTGACAAAATACCAGGGACAATCAACTTAAAAGAGGGAAGGTTTACTTCAGTTGAGTTTGGGAGCCATGGTCAATGGACTCCACTGCTTGGGGTCCATTGTGGCGCCAGTGCAAGGCAGAGGAAGCTTCTCCCCTCATGGTAGCCCAGAAGCAAGAGAGAAAGAGGATGGATCCAGCTCTGTGGCTCAGACAGGGCCCTTGACTCTGAGCATCCACCCACCCCTTCGACCACATGCAGGAGGTGGTGCTGCCTGAATGAGGCCTCTTTCAATATAGTGAAAGAACACAACCTTGAATGGAGACACCGGAAATGCCATTTTCATATGGAATTGAAGATCTTTAAAAATAAATGCAAAAAGAGAGAGAGAGAGGCTGTGAGAAGGCAGCTGGTCGTCACTGGGTTCACTCACTCTGGCCACAGCTCCCTTGCTGGAAAGGGTGCCACCTGCTAGGTGCCTCCCTGACAGGAATGAGACGGAGCCAACAGCGACAGGCACATTGAATGACCCACGCCTTTGCCCCCAGCTGCAGCTGCCAGGCTTCTGTGCGTGGAGGTCGAAACCTCAAGTCTCGGGAGGCAGAACAGGTCCTGGAGGGGAAGGCCACCACCTCCACAGAACCTCACCTGGGATGAATGCTGGGGATCTAATGTTATCACACTTCCCAATGTCATTGACGCGGAACTAAGCCAGCTTTCCCGTGTGCCCCCAGGATGGAGGAAGCCCGGTGTTTGCAGTAGGCAGAATTTGAGCCCACCTGGATGCGAACTTTCCTCAGCTGCAGCCAAGACCAGGCAGGGAGCAACTGGCAATTTCCCAATGTTTTCAAGGAAATCCAGGAATCCAGGTGCTTACATGAAGTCAATCACTTTTGAGAGTTTATTCCAAATTTTAAAGAATGATTTTTGCTGTTTTTATTATAGAACTCCAATATGCAGTTTTGAAGAAAGAGAAATTTTATTCTTCCTGAAGCAAAAAATAAAATGAAATAAAAATTGGAATTTGTTTGACTCTGGGTAAAGAACGAGTCGAATGCCCAACACCGTGAACTGTGCAGAGGAGACTCTCAGCCTCACTCTGAGCAGATCCCATGGGCTGAGCGCTTACCACCCCTTCTAAAACCCCTTCTCACTAATCTGCCTCCACTATACAAAATGAAAATTAATCATTTGATTTGTGAACTTTCCCTGGAATAGTAGTAAATAGTACAACAGCACCTGCTGAGCCGAAATAAAAACCAAATCTTATCAGAACACAGGTCTTTATTCCTTTTTTCTTCCTCCTTCTTCCTTCACAAAAATGTTGATAAAAGGTCTCGCAGTTCAGCAGCCCTTCTCTGACCATGAGGACAAACAGCCTCTTAGTAAGAATGGAGGAGCAAGAAGACAGAATATGGATCCTTGCACAACTTCCCTGTCCCTGCCTGTTTACCCCAGAATTCTTGCTAAGTGAGAAAAACTCATGCTCTAGCTGATCTGAGTTCCTACAGTGAGGACACGTGAGAGTGAGGAAAGTGGCCAGCTCTCCAGGGAAGCACAAGGAGTCAGGCCGGTGCATGTCACCATGCCAACACCTCCCAAACGGACATTGAGGTCACTTGGCAGGTACACTGAGCTGGACATATGGGGTGTCTCTGGCCAGGCCAGATAGCAAATCTCCTGGAGCAGCTTCCAGAGGATAAGGAGGGGCTCCTTTTCCCAACTCCCTCCTGCCTCATTTCTGGATAGTTGAAGACCCTCTGAAAGGTGTTGACCTCACGTACTCCAAGCCCCTTTAGCAGATGTTGGGGAGGCCAGATTAATGCCCCATAATGTGACATGAGGGGTGGGGTCAGTCAGGGGGGCCCCAGGTACAGCTGGTCACTGTGCCCAGAAAAACCCAGAAAGGATGCCTGGCTCGCCCTGGGCAAGCCAAGAGTGGATCCTGGTGGCAGAATGAAAGGGCAGAGGGAGCAGGAGGCTGTCTGAGCAGCTCCACCTGCTGAGGCTACTGTTGACCCACCTCCTGTCATCTTCAGCTGACGGTTTTGAGTGGTGTACCCTGCAGGGTGTGTGTGTGTGTGTGTGTGTGTGCATCTGCGTGTGCGTGTGCTGTGTGTGTGCGTGTGATGCAAGGACTGCTCACAAGACTGCATGGAATCCTTCAGTGTTCTTTTCTCTTTGATAATATCTCTTTCACTCTGTTGATTTAAAAATATCCTCTGTTTCAGGACATATTGGAGATGGTAAGAGATAGAGTGCATTGGCATATGCATGTGTTTCTTATTAAATGAATCAAAATAAGCTCTCTTTGTAAAACCATTGAGCGTTACATGGATAACTCATTCCTGGTCACAAGTCACCAGCACCTGCCCAAAGGTAACTGGAGTTGCCGCCTTTGTGCATAACTTTCTGTTCTTTCCCAGGTACTTGCACCAAGATGTTTTCATATGTGGGTTTTGTCTTTTGAGTTCTCTTTTCTGTTCCATTTCTCGATTTCTTGAAGTCAATGGAAGAAATGAAAAGACAGTAAATAAAACATAAGCTTGAGGGAGAAAATATTTGCGAGTCCCACCTAACAAAGGAGTTGTATCCAGACTATATAAAGAAGATTCAAAACTCCACAGTGGAAAAAACAAACACTCCAATTTAAAAATAGGGAAAAGAGCAGAGCAATTACCTCCCCAAAGAGGCTACACCAATGGAAAACAGCCCGTGGGGGGTCATCCTCAACACTGCAGGCATAGGGAAACGAAAATCAAAACCAAAAGAGATGATGTGCACACCTATAACAATGGCTAAAATAAAGAAGTGTGTGTGTGCATGTGTGTGTAACTAGGCAAGTGAATAAATAAATAAAACCCGACAGCAGCAGGCATGGCCGAGGATGAAGAGCTGCTGAATCCATGTGCTCCTGGTGAGGATGGAAATGGTGTGGCCTCTCTGAAAAGCAACCTGGCATTCCTCATCTGTTCCCATGTGGTGCAGCACTAACCGTGTTTGGCCTGGAGAAGCTGCAGTGGATGCTCACACAGAAACATGCTCACGAGTGTTTACAGCAGCTCTGCTCACGACTGCCCACATGGAAACAACCGACTTGAGACCAATGCTGCAGTTTGCTTTCGCGCAGGCGGAAGAGGGGTTAAGGCTGCACATTCAACAGCTTTCCCAGCCTTAGGAGACAAAAATTGGAGCCTGGATCCTGACAAGACTGAGAGGCCTGGTAAGTAATGCCACACTTTAGATAGAAACTTCAAGGAAAGAGCCGAGGAACATGCAGCTGTAAGTTGTTAACACCAGCTCTCAAGCCAAAGTCCTTGGCAACGCTGGCTAAGTACTTGACATGAATGCTCCTGCTGTGGCCAGTCAAGCTGCCATATGCCATTGCTGAACAGAACTGAGGACACACACTGGCTCTCATGGCTCCACCACACCACTTCCTAGAAGCCAGGGCAGGCTGGAGGCAGCTGATTCTGATGGTCCAGCACTGAGTCATCAGGATGCAGCAGAAACCCCAAACCTGAAAACTGGAATCCAGTGATCCTAGCAGACTCCTGGGTGACTCATGGATAGGTGACATGCCTCTGAAAGAAGAAAACATACACCGTTCTCAACTATTTCCTGAAAAAAATACATACTGCTCCCAAGGCAAAAAGATAACCAGGCAGATAAGTAAACAAGACAACATGAACGAGAACCAGCACAAAAAGGCAGACAAAAGAATGCCACCCCAGGTACCCAGAGAGTGGAATGACCGGGAGAGAAGTCAGACTCAAGGAAACCATGTTGAATGGTTGATTCCACTTACATAAAAGTCAAAAATGACAAAGTAAAATT
The DNA here is from genome assembly GCA_004027875.1 of Aplodontia rufa. NCBI lineage: Eukaryota > Metazoa > Chordata > Mammalia > Rodentia > Aplodontiidae > Aplodontia > Aplodontia rufa. The sequence goes on along the minus strand of PVKS010015212.1, from coordinate 16,335 downwards.
CCAGTGTTTGGAGATGGTTAGTTAGGTTGAAAAATATAAAGAAAATAAAAACAGCAAAGATGATGAAAGTTGGCATTGTGGCAGGTTGTGGATGAGGAGGGCTGTGGCCGGGAAGGAGTGTGCAGAGGGAGATTCTGCCCCTGGTCATGGGTGGAGGTGACTCTTCTCAGCACATACCAATTTCTTAAACTGTTCAAGCAAGTTTTATGCCTTTTTCTCCTTATATCATATTCCACAGGAAAGCATTTAAAGATAACTCATCCCGTCTAAGCTATGTAATACAGAGGTGATACAGCATTTGAAAATACATCAATGTGATTCCCACCACGCAACGTTCCGCCAGGAGCTTCTGCCAACAGAAGGCACGAAAAGGAAACATGAAGGACAAAATTCAAACAGAAGGGAGGAAAATTCTTCTTTGAGATAGATGACTGGCTACACAAAAGCCCAGAAGAATCAACAGATCTGCCCCATTGCTCACCTCTTGGGGCCTCTGCTTACACAAAATGTAAGTGCTCAGTTTAAACTCTTTCAGGGTAGTGTCCCCCAAAGGCCCAAGCATTAGAGTCTTGGTCCCTAGGATGGCACTATTGGGAGCGGGGAGAGCTCGTAAGAGGAGAGGCCTGGGGCGCGCCCTCGAGACCCGGCCTCATCTTCTCTCCTGCTTCCTGCTTCATGATGTAATTCATTTGCTCCACCACACGTTCCCACCCAATTTGCCCCTCTTCTTGGAAGCCCAAAGGAGTGGGGTCACCTGCTCTGGGACTGGAACCTCCCAAGCCTTGAATTAAATAGGCCTTTTCTATGTATGAGTCAGTTGCCTCCAGTACTGTGTCAGGATAGTGGAAAGCTGATGGGCACGGCTGAGCTCCCAGAGCTATGCAGCACAGGACTCTCAGAACCACCAAGAATCCAGCAAGGAGACAGGAGAGCAGGTCGTCACCCCCAAGCTTCCCACAGCAAAGCCTAACCCCCAGTGTTGGTGTTTGGAGGTGATTAGGTCTTAAGGACACGGTGCTCATGAATGAGATGTGCTCCCTGATAACAGGAACTCACCTTGACCTTGGAGGACGCAGAGGAAGACCAGCGTCCATGAGCAAAGAAGCAGCCCTGTCCGGAACCCCGGGTCTCGGAGTTCCCAGACTCCACAATCACGAGACTTACACTCTTGCTGTTCATGAGCCACACAGCTTGTGATATTCTTAGCACATTCACCCAAAGATATCAGATCCACATATACCATTTCAGGGGCTTTTCCTATATGACACCTACTAGAAAGGCAAGAAAAAGTGCATTTCATAATAGCAGCAAAACCATAAAATGCCCATGAACAAATCCAACAGGAAGTGTACTCTGCAAGTGTGGAGAAACTTCAGGCTCTGCTGAGGGACTTCTTCAATCAGATCGGAAGAAGATAGAAAAAATCACTTCACTGATTTCCATTCCAACAGACATCAGCTCTCCCTGAATTAATCCCCAATGCAAACAGCATTTCACAGGAACCCTGGCAAAATGTCCTGAAGTTCAGGTGCCACGTGAGGCCTGAACACAGGTTGGATGGTTTAGAAAAGGGAACAGATGTGGTGGCCATCAAAGCCACCACAAATGCCACCCAGGTGGAGGGCACAGACTCAGCAGGGAACTGACCCTCGGCTCCCCATTGTTTCCCAAGGAGACCTGTGGATGTGCCATGCTCTGCTTCCAGTCGGACAGTGGGGACAAGACCCGGCAGGCAGAGCCATGGCTGGGAACTGTGAGGGACCCATGGCCAAAGTCCTCAGATTTGTTCGACATCCCGGGAAGGACCTGAGGCTCTCAGAAGCAGAGCCCAGGGCAGGAGCGTGGGAGCATTTGGAAAGCTTTCCTCGTGACACTAGGGGCAGCAGGCCCCCACCCAACATGGGGGTGACCGGCCCTGCCCACTGCAAAAGGGAAGGCAGGACGTAGACCACGAGAAGCTCATTGTCACACTCTTGCGAGCTTTCTGGAATTTCTCCTGCTGAAGCCACTTCACCACTTCACCACGGTGAACCACACTCACAAAGCCACTGTTCTACGCACATTTCCACAGGTGTACGACGGCCACCACTGTCCATCCCCGACCACTGTTGTCCTCCCAGCAGAAACTCCACTCATTAGACGCCAGCTCCCGGTGCTCCCAGCTCGCGTGTTGTGCTTCCTGGCTCAGGTGTGACTTCTGCAGGGACCTCACGGGGGTGGAATCACACAGCTTTCATCCTCTGTGGCGGGCTCTTTTCACTGAGTGTTTCCTCCAGGTGCTTCCAGACCAGTGGAGCGGGAAACCCCACTTCTCCAGGCTGGACCTTCGTCGCTCCGATGGACCACACTTCTCCATCCACCCAGCTCTTGGTGGCATCCGGTTTCAACGCTCAGCTGTTGGGAGGTGTGCGGGCAGGCGGTCTCCTCCATTGGCTCTCTTGGGTGCACACCCTGAGGTAGGATGGCTGATCACATGGCATCACCTGTCACCACACGGTGACATAAGGACCGTGTGCTTAACCTGTGCTTAGTGAGCTGAGGAGTCTCTCCTTGCAAGATCCATCGTTTGTCGGTCACCACAACGTGTCAGTTCTTGGTTCATGTGACTCCAACAAACAGAAAGCCCTGTGCTCCCACCACTTTCCCCCCAGTGGGGACCTCACACCTCAGCAGGATGCTGGCACCTGCTAAGTGACTGAGGCTGTGCACACTTTGGGCTTTGTCCAGCCGTGAGTCTTGAGGGCCTCCTGAGGAGACCTGGGACTCAGCCTGCCTGACCGCACCTGGCCCCAGTGGCCACACCCAGGCTCCACGGGACTTGCCTGTGCACCTGCCATCCTGGCACCTGCTCCCAGAAGAGCAGGAGCAGCCCGGCCTCAGGGCTCCACCCTGCCCACACAGGGGAGGGCCTGTGCTCAGTCCTGCCCCTCAAAGCCCACTGTGTCCATCCTGAGTCAAGAGTCAAGGCGGATTCTTAAGGAGATGCACAGAAGGTTGGGGTTCGGGTTAGGCGAGCTGCCTGGGGGTTTTCCAGTCCAGGCTCGCTTCACGTTTGTTTACCTTAGGTGGAAATGGCCCTTGGAAAGAAACAGCCAAACCAAACACACGGGCCGCTGCAGCCAGGGCCCGCGCACACAGAGGCCAGGTTCACAGGCTCCGAGCCAGCCCAAAACACGGCCCTGGGCCTCCATCCCCAGAGGCCCAAGGAACAAGCGCCTCTCATGAGAATTCCTATTTGAATCTAGGAATTACAAAATTCAGTGGAATGTTCCAATTCAAGCAAAAGTCACAGCTCTTTTAAAAGTACTGAATGTAGAATTAACCGTGGTGCAGAGAAATCTCATTGATAACATAACACACATACAACGCGAATGGCTAGCATAAGCACGTATTTATTGAGGTCCTACTATGTGCCAGGCCTTTCACTCGGTTCTGAGCGCTGGGCTGGGGAGTGCGAGCCCCTATCCCACAGGAAGCCCCGAGCCGAGAAAACAGACACGCAGGACCTTCTCCACCACAATCCCGAGAAGCACCGAGCCTCGAGCCTCGTGCTGCACGAGTGCCCTTTCCCGGGAGGGGGTCAGCATGCTCCATCTGTATAATCACTCCCGTCTCCAACCGAACTCAGGAGCACCAGAGCCAGAGGCTTGCAGGACTCTGCTGGTCACACAGGAAAATCGGCCTTTTGTGAGAATTCACAATATTCCTCTTCCTCTACGTTAACCATTCTAGAAAGGCAGTTTTCAGGTGTGGAAAGTACTTATTTCAAGGAAAAATGCTGAAAATGGAATGTGAAAGACTGGTATTTTTGCCCTGGGGGTGATGAAGCTGCAGTCCCAGCTGCGTCTCTCTTTCCATCCTGATGCAGACGCTCTACTTTCCGAGGCAGGGCACACTGGAACAACTGTTTCTGGGGCCTTGGGGGCTGAGCAGTGCCCTGAGCTCCGAGGTGATGACCCAGAAAAAACCACTAAGGTCTGCTTGTCCTTCCCTGCACCATGACATGCTCAGGTCATGGGTGGGTGGGACACACGGGGACAGGAGAGTGCCCAAGGGCCCCTCCCACCATCTGCTCCCAGACAGATCACCTTGCTAGAAGAGGGCAGAGGAAAAGCTTTGTCCAGTGGAGCAGACCGGTGTAGAATGTGACCCAGAGAGGCTGCGCCAGGGCTGCTGCTCTCCCTTCCAAGAGCTATGACTAACAGACACCCTAGCGGTAGCATCCCCTTTCCCAAAAGCCTCCCAAGCACAGTGTCCTCCCTGGGCAGTACCAGTCCTTGGTTCTGAGTGCAGGACCTGTGTTGGTGTTGTCCAGATGCAGACTTAGCACTGACCCATGGTTACTCTGGATATTTCTTATGCTGAGTCAGCAAGTGGCTGGATTCAGGAGGACTTTCCTAGATCACAGGGCCAATGATGCCCACAAGCATCCTGTAATCTCTAAGTGATCATTTTTTATTTCAAGCTATACTGTCTATCAATCAGGAATGCTTTAGGCTGCAAGTAGCAAACTGCCAAACCTCAGCAGCTCAACTCACGGAGTTCACTTGTCTTGGAAGGTGCACAGCCCGTGCGGCCATGGCGCCACCTAGGAACCAAAGCGCCTCCTGATTTTCTGCCCCAGGGTCCTCAGCACGCAGGCTGCAGCTCCTCAAGCATCACAGTTTTGTTTTCCTTAAAGTAAGGAAGAGCAAACAGCAGAGGAGTCCTGGCTTCCCCACCGCTGCTTCCCAAGACGCTTTGTTAGTGCGTTACAGCCACGCAGACTTCCACCTCCACTTCCTCCTCAGAGTCAGACTCCTGGTGGAGAGAGGAGCTCAGCTTTCAACAGCCACGGCGCAGCGGACTCTGCCCGAGACCTGGAGACCAGTGCAGGCCTGGACAGAGGAGTGGGAGGGCAGCTACCTCTGCCTTCCTCCACCTTAGGAGATGCTCCTGCTCTATTGCAGCAGCTCTGTTACAGTGCTGGAAGGGGACTGGTGCCCAGGCGAGGTGCGCAATGGCACGGAAGCCTGCAGACCCGCATGGAGGCCGCTGTCTGGTGTTGACCAGAGTTCTTCTTCACGGGAAGGAGTTCTTCCCAGATGTCTCGGGGTGGGGGGGCGGGGGGAAGCATGAGCCTGGGCGTGGTGGGGAGGGGGGCTCTTCCCTGGGAGGCAAGAGGAAAGCTAAGCCTCCTCAGACGTCCTGAGTGGCCATCCTGAGCCCTGTCCTCCTGCCAGCCCAGTCACGCCTCACACCAGCCTCAACCTGCTGGGCCTTTCTGCATTGGAGGTGAGGAGCTAGATCTTGGGGGTGGCAAGGGGGTGATTCACGCCCTGCTAGACCTGCCAGTGTAAGCTGTTCTGAGCTTCTCCCGAAGTTGGAGAAATGAGCAGACAGTGGAAAGTCTGTCCTCTACGCATAGCCTCCACTGTCCTCCTCACACAGCTTCCAACATTGGCTCCCTGCATCTTCACTAGAGACTTGGCTCTCACACGCTCCAGTGGGACTGGTGGTGACCTGAAACCAGGGGAGGCAAGTGATGAGAGACCCAGAAGTAGTCTAGATGGTTCTGGACTTAAGATTGTGACCAGTTCGGTGAAGGACAGGCCCCTGAGCTGGGCTCTGGACGGTGTCCAGTGAGGATTACCCAGAGGACAGAGGGGTGTGGCCAGGCCTTGGGCGGGGGTCTTGCTGAAGAGTGATTGGGACAGGGTGAGGTGTCACGGACATGGATACAACTGTCCCAGAGGGAGCGAGGTTCATGCTGCGTGGATGGGAATGGAATTCCAAGATTGGGGCTTTGTGCTTCATTCATGGCTGAAACTCTGTCTCCAGCATGTCACTGTAGGGTACCCCCACTCTGAGCCCTGACTCACTATTCACCAGGCCTCTTGGGATCCAGTCAGATGTCAGGACCTCCCAGGCTCTGGGGAAGTTTGGACTCCAGGCCTGAGGCAGGGAGCACTGCCACCCCAGGGCACAGACACCTACAGGGGAGTCAGGTACCTGGGCTCCGAGTGCATCCTCATGCACTGACCCTGCCCAGTGACGGCCATTGTGAGGTTGAGAGCTTTGGTACTCAGACCACAGGCTCCCATGGGGCACATGGGTGCCCCAGCTCCCCCAGGGCCCCTCACACTCTGCAGCAGAACTGCTATGCTGGTCTCCAAACCTCGGCCGTCACTCAGGAGGTCCCAGAGCAAGCACGCTTCCTCCTTGGCATGCCGTGTTTCAGGGATGCAGAGAGCAATCACCAGTCCTCTGTGTCCCCAGGCCACCATCCCCCTCAGCACCATCCACCTTCTCCCTGGGCCCTGCCCTGGGGGCTGGCTCCTGGCAGCTGAAGCCCTGGACACACACACACACACGCACACTCTGCTGGATCTAGCATGTGCCCTACACTCAGCCTGCACCCAGGGACCCTCTGGAGTCCCAACAGGAGCTCAGGACCCAAGGTTTACTTGTTTGATGAACAACGGAGCTGTGCTCACTTGGGTCCTGAAGTGGTGGAGCCCCTGTGAATGTGACTTACGTGGCTTTCCCTGAAGCCACTCCAAGCGGAAGGTGAGACTCTGTGTGGGCGCAGAGAGAGAACACCCAGAAGCAAGCTTTCCACATCAGGGATTCTAGGACGGCCGCCCTCACAGGACTCCAGTGTCCTCCCCACCGTCCCTGTGAACAGGTGGGAAACACCCAGTTTGGCTTGGCAGTCAAGGAAAATGCTGAGAGATCAAGAAAGACCCCAGACCAGAAGCCTGGGCTCCACAGCTGGCTCCAAGCAGAAACAGGACCACGCAAATCAGAAGCCAGGGTCTCTTGGCTCACCCTGTGGCCAGTCTGCCCGGGAACTCCAGCTCTGCTGGAGCAGGACACCGACCCTGGGGACAGCAGGCCCAGCTCAGCTCCTGAACCATCCCAGACCTCAAATGTCCTGTCCCCTCTCCCCCTGCCCTGGGCAAGGGTTCCTCACCTCTGAAGCTGGCTCCAGTCCTACAGGCTTCCTGAGCCTTGCTGGCCTCTCCATGGAAATCAAAAGGGGTTTCCTGCTCTGCCGTCACCTCACAGTTTGCCTTCGTGGCTGCCCACTAGATAGTTAAGCAACTGCAAAGGATCCTCGTTCCTGAGTCCACCCTGAGGTGTGTGCGTGAAGTGCCGGGATGGTGCTGGGGCCAGCTGAGGTGATCTAGACCCCATCCACGAGGACACAGAGAGAAGGGTGTCTGTTGTAAGGAACAGGGCCCCTCGCAGTGGAGCTCAGGAAAGCTCTTGCCTGGTTGGGAGACAGAAGATTCCACAAAAGAGAAGGCAACTGAGCTTGATCTTCCGCATGAGCAACACGGGGACTAAGTTTATTTACCCTTCATCTTTCAATTGTGTCAACCCCTTGGGGACAAGCCATAACACCTGCTTGGTGTCGATCACCTTAAGCATTCTGAGTTGCCCCTGAGATAAGTTCCTATAGAGTGAAGAGAGAGCTAAAACTGAGCCCACATTCTGCTTTGCATTGCAGCCTGGGGAGGCCAGTGCATCCACACCAAGCATCCACACCAGCATCCACACCAGCATCCTAGGACGCTTGGGCCAACAGACGCGCTCTGATCACGCCAAGCATCCTCCTGACCCATTGCTAGATTCGAGTGCCAGGTGCACAAGAAGGAGCGGGCTCTGTCAGGAGTCTGGCAGTCACGGCCACTGGCCCAGCTCTCACCTACCGTTTCTTCTGCGGTGGATCCATGCATGGGTTGTGGCATGAGCTGCTGTGTCAGTGCTCTCTGGGGGCTGTGCCAGGCACACTGATGGCTGGATGCCCGCACTCCACAGGGTTCCCAAAGCCCCACTCGGCTGGCGAGCTGATGTGAGGTGCAGCCCCCGCTCTGTTGTTTCCAACATAGAGACTCCTTTGCGGAGCGGCCTGGCAGTTGGCTTGCGTTTCCCAGCCATGATTGGCCACCAGGCCCTCACGAATCTGCTTCTAGAATTCGGAAGAAGGAGGTTCACTCTGGGTGCCGGGGGCTCTGTCATTGCTCTGCCCCCCGTTTCTTGGCGGGTGCCCTGGGAGTGAGTCAGCTGAGAGAAGAGGGTGAGTGGGAGAAGCACAGCCTTTCAGGAAAACACAGCTCCTCAGAGCCCCATGAAAGACGCTCAACCTGCATGAAAGGCGTCAGTGCTCCACTCAGTCCGCCCGAGCCTGGGAGATTTATTTTTTGCGAGCTCTCGCTGTCCGCGGCCTTCCTATTCAATCTTGAATAATAGCTCTGAATTGAGCTGTAAAAGCTTCCGAAGTTTGCAGCCTTTTGACAAGTTAATTTAGCAGTATGGTAAAAAGTTTTTCCCCAAGATAGAGTAAAGCCATATCACGAAAGCAGCGGTCATCCTCGGGAAAGAAAACACCATTAGGATTAGAAACGATGTGCTTTATGGAGAGAGCTTGTGGTTTCCTGCAATCTGCCATCAATATTTCAGGAGAAAGATGTTGCTTGCCTCAGTCGGCTGGAAGTCAATATCTCCACTTAAAACCAGCACGGGGGCCGGATCGCATGCGTCTTTATTGGAGAAATAGCATTCACTGTGCAGTTTTCCATTCTGTGGGTCCTTAGACTCTAATTGTGGGGTGGGTGTGTTTGTGTGTGTGTGTGTGTGTGAGAGAGAGAGAGAGAGTTACAAGAAAACCTTTCTGTTTCTAGGAAAAACAGGGAAAGGAAGCAGCGATATTTCTTCTGCGCCCATCTCCCACCCATGCTCCCCAGTTCCCGGTGTCATGGGTTCTTGCCCCTTCACAGTGAAGCAGAATGAGGTCCGAGGCCCTGTTTAGACAAAGTCAGAGCCAGTCCAGGGCAATCTGCTGTTTGTTTGTTGTTTGTTGTGTGCTTTTAAAAATTAAAGTCAGCAACACGAAGAGCCCAACTCCCATTTTACAACAGCAGGTCAGGAAAGGAAACAGGCCCCTCCCTGCCCACCACCTCTGTGGTTAGGACTGAGAATCTGCGGAGAGGGAGATATTCACCTATAAATAGGGCGAATGCTGAAGATCCAATAAGACGGCTTTGTCATGATGGGGGAAAAGCCAAGGAAAATTAATTATATTTAACAAAGAAATGCTTCAGATGCCATTTGGTCCTGTGCCCTGAATATAAATCTCCAAATGTTCTCACTTGAATAGTTTAGTGGGAAAAAAATAAAATTAAAATTAAAAAACAGATGCCCTTTTGTCGTGAGTACGTGGCAACTGTGTGAGCTGCTGGAGGTGGGCCCAGTGGTCACTGGGTCCATGTGGGCTTGGGGAGCCAGGCTGGGTGTGGGTGGAGGGTGCCTCGCCCATGCCAAGGACCCATTGTGGCTCTCCACGGCGGGACTGCCTCCGACCACCTCACCTCCGGTGTGGAGCAGAGCAGTCTTCACTCAAATAAAGGAAAGATTTAATTAATCTTGTTCTACTGATCCACTGCACGGGTCCCAGGGGTTGGGACCAAAGAAAGGAGTGACGCATTCATGAAACTGATTTAAAACATGTGCTTTGGAGTCCACTGGGTGCGGTCCAGATGTTCCCTGACCTCCCCAGGAGGCCCTGCCGGAGTTCTGGGCACCATGCCTGGCACGAGGGCCACAGCAGGGAAGGGGGATAGGTTATCTGCAGTGCCCTCCGGTGGCTTCCCACCCATTCCCCAAACCCCTGTCCTCCCAGCACCTGAGGCTCCCACAGCACCTGTCTCTTGGGCCTGTGAGGACTAAGGAGAAGCCCACCTGGGTCCCCTCAGCACCTCGCACACAATAGCTGCTCCACGGTGTAGACTGTGACCACGCAGGCTTTTAGTCAACGTAACTTATAAGTTTCAGCAGTATATAGGGGATCGAATGTTGAAAAAGAGTCTTGGGATAATAAGGACCATTTCCACCTGAGGGTAAAGCCCCGAGGAGACTCTGCAGCTCATAGTCGCTCCCTCTCACCAGGACAACCCTAACCATTGCGGTGGCTTAGAGTTGAGTGACTGCTCACCCACACTCACACAGTCGTTGGAATCACCATTATGATATCTTGAGTAGCATTTGTGTCATGGTGACCACTTGTCAGGGGAAAGTGTGATCTGGTTTTCATGTAGACACCATTGGCTCCAGGAGTCCACAGAGCTGAACTCCGGGGCTTACGCCCAGCGAGGCCAAATGACTTTCAGTTCGGCAGCTGGTGATGAGATGACATGCGCTTGTTGCCTTCTCTGATCACATGACTTTGTTGAGGAAGGTGGAGAGTACACAGCGATCAAGAGATGAAGTTCCAGAGTGTCTTGCCTCCTGTGGAAGATAAGCATTGATAAGGGACCACAAGAAGGTTAAGTACTGATAAAATCTCGACAGGGAAGTCTTTGTTCTTTGAACTGTCCTCCCTAATTTTATGATGTATGTCTATATGTTTTTTTAATTTTGTTTCACTATTAAATATTTCAAACTTCGAGAAAAATATAAAGCATAATTAATGATCGCAGATGTATACATAAATGCTCACTCCTTTTTGTTGATATGTAGTGTTCCACTGAACAGAGGGAGCTCTGCGTATTCATTCAATTGTCAGAATGCCTTTGGATTGTTTCCAGTTTGTGGCTATTGTGAGTGGAGATTCTGTAAACATTTGTGTATAGATTTTGTGGAATAGGTTTGCTAGGTCATATGTGAGTTGTATATTTATTGTCACATCCCCCAGGAACGTGAGGTAACAATAGCTTTGCACCATTCTTAGCACTCGGCCTTTCCCTGTGTTTTTGTTTCTGCCATTCAAGCAGAGGGGTGAGGTGGCCGTTGATCATGGCTTTGATTTGCATTCCCCTAATGGCTAAGGATTTGAACAATGTTTTCCTTTATGGTGGAAGAGTTTTGTGTTCTCTATAAGAAGCCCTTCCACAGACCATGAGACTAGTACCCCCACACTACCTTCCAAAGCTGGTGTTGCGCTTTTCCCGTACAGATTGCTGCCAAGGTTACGTGTTTGTACGAGATAGTCATTGTACTTAGTTTTTTGATTGGGATAACCACTTGTCCAAGCGGCAATGGTTCACGGGTCTTTCTCCATGGTCCCATGATGCAGTCGCTGTCTTAGGTCAAGTTCCACATGTCACTGGCCGGACCAATCTGTCACCTTGCTGTTTGTCCATCCTGATGCAATACTTTATGCAGATTCCTAAGGCCTAGGATAGATTTGGATATCTGGTACAGACTCCTCTCCCATGATGTTTGTCAAAATTGCCTGACATACCTTCAGTTCTTTGTTATCCAATCTTCTCAAAAGCAGCTAGACGAAAATTGCAGTAAGGTTTTAAAATGCATTAGAGAGTAGAGCCACCCTTACAGTTTCCAGTCCTTCTATCCATGGACATGATATTCATGCAAGACACCATCAAGTAAAAAATGCAGCACTATTTCATGTGTTTTAAGGAAAGAAAAACGTGCCGCCAGCTAATGTTCCACAAAATGCTAAGGAACAGTCAATTTTAAGTCATATCCGACTTCTGAGATGTCAAAAATGTGGGGAGGGAAAGAGCACACTTTGGAATTGATGAGATTGGGTATATCTCTCCAGTTATCTGGGTCCTTTTTAAGTATCTTTCAATAAATTTTCATAACTGCCTCCATAAATACACAGCTTTAGTTAGATCCATCCACAGCTACTACACAGTTTTTGTATTGTGAATGGTATGAGAGTTCTTAACAAGTATACAGGAGCACAATGAATCTCGATATATGGATTCTATATCTAGAAGTCTCATCAAGTCCTCTCGGTAGTTCTAATCATTTGCCTACAGATTTCCTTAGAGCTATCTTTTGGTAATTGATTTCTAACCCTGTCACATTTTGGCAACAGAAGGTGTTCTGTGTTCCATTGACTCTGCAGTGTGTTGGAACTGGCTTTGTGGCCAAGATATAGTGACAGCCAGCATTTGTAAATGTTCTTTCTATCCCTGAAGAGAATGTGCTTCCTAATTCCCAATTCAGGCTCCTAGGAGTGGAGGATTCTTTCACTGTATGAACTTCAGTATAAGTTCCTTGGTTTTATTCTTTAAATCTCGCATATCAGCTATGAAACAAGTTGTATTCTCTCGTGGGTTTGTAAATTTCTCCTTGGAACTTAATTTTTTTTTCTTTATGTTATCTTGAGGCTAACTCACTAGATGCAAAAGGTTTAAATGCTGTGTCTTGCTGGTGGGTTGTCCTCACCATCGTGCCCACCTTTGGCTCTAGGAATGCCCTCCTTCCTTACACATGCTGACATCACTTCTGCCCCCTCCACTGTCACCTTTATGGTGGTCCTCTGTTTAGTCCACCACCTGCAAGCTGTGGGGAGATGGATTTTATTTTTAAATCCAATCGGACAAACTCTTTAACTGGCAAATCTAGTCCATTTATATTTATTGTGATATATTGATATACACTGATATGGAGTGATTTGGAATCATCTCCTAATTTAGTTTGGGTTTTGCATTCACCCACTCTTTGAACGCTATTGCTCTTCTTCCCTGTTGGATTGATGGATTTTTGTTCTTTTTCTCCCACTTCTTTTTTCTATCCCCTCTATCACTGTGCAAAGTTATATATTCTATTTCAAATTTTTAGTATTTTCTTTTAAAATGGTGGGGCTGGAGTCATGGCTAAGCAGTTGGAGTGCTTGCCTGGAATGCACAAGGACCTGGGTTCAAACCCCAGCACCACATATACAACTTAGTGTCAGAGAAAGGAAGAACAGATGAAAAAAATAAAGTTGATTCATTCTCTTTTTCTCTCCTTCTCTCTCTTAAAAAAATGTTAACAAGCACATTTTTTCTTGACAAAACATAAAGCCAAACCTCCCAACAATACTTAAGAACTTAAAACGCTTCAGTTCAGCTGGGCGTGGGTGCAGACCTGTAACCTCAGTGACTCAGGAGGCCCAGGCAGCAGGACCCCAAGTTTGAGGCCCTGTCTCCAAATGAGAAGGACTTGGGGTCTAGCTCAGGAGAAAAAGGTCCCTGGGGTCCAATCCCCTATGACAAAGCAAACCCACGAAGGCTCAGGCTCACTGCCCTCTGCCTGAGCAGCCCTGCTTTTGCACCAGCATTTCAGCTACAGAAGCCCCGGCCATCCCAGCCCCAGTCATCTTGTGCCACGCTCGTGCCTGCCTGGTTAACTCACACAATCTCTTTGCTTGACATTTTTGTGCTGCTGATTTACTGCCTTGGCCTGGGTAGAGGTGAACAGAGCACAGGTCAGAGGCCAGCCCTTGGCCTTTGCTACCATGATAACTGCTCTCTACACGTGAGGGCTCCGCCATCTGCCAAATGCCTCCATCCCAAGTCTGGCCTAGTGTTTGCATGTTGAAAGAATCCTGCTCTTCTCACTTAGGAAACACTTTCTTTTCAGGCATTTGTGGACCATTTGCAGACCTGGCCATGACACACATACCACGGGTTGTCCTCCAGATTCCTGTGCTGCAGACCTGACCCAGAACTAACAGAGCTGCTGGCAGGTAGGGTCTTGGGGGGCGATCAGGTCACAGGAGCTCCACCAACTGAAGGGAGGCTGCGGTCCTCACCAGAGCAGTTTGGCTGAGCTGAGGCTGGGCACTGTCCGTGTGAGTCCAGCTCCCTCACTGCCCTGCCCACACATTCTCTGTGCACCTCACCTGCTCTTCCACCATTCCCAGCCATGTGGGTGGGCTGCAGCACAAGGCCCTGCCAGAGGCCAATAGTCCAGATCCAGGACTCCACCCTCCAGAACTGTGGGCTAACTGAGCCTCTTCTCAGAATAAATTGTTCAACCTCAGGTGTTCTTTCCGAGGAACAGGAAACAGGTAAAGACAGCACACCAGGCCACAAGACAGACAGGAACATGCACCAAAGACTCCGTGCCAGGGCTGCAGAATGTCCACAGGTGGGTCTGCGGACCCCTGAGGCCCACCACACTGCAGACATGGTGTGGCAGGACCTGTCCTAAGAGGATCCCAAGATCCCACCAGCAGGGAGAGGCTGGGCGGGATTTGTAACTGCCAGGTGCCGCCACGCTGTGAGGAGGAAGGCAAGGCTGTCCTTCACCCTCACGGCTTCCTTCCGGTTAGCCTGAGAACACTGGAGAGAGGTGAGCCGGAGACTTACACACAGGGAGACCCCAAACTGGCGGAATCTGTGTGCTTCTACAGGGTGGCCCAAGAGGCGCACTTGCAGGAACTTAATTATGTGGGGAGCTATGGGAAGTGAGATTACCCTAACAAGAGCTGTTTGTGCAGAATCCCCACCAAGCCATGTTTTTCTGCTCCCCTGGGAGGCCTCACTCGCCTGTGGGTCACATCTGTGCTCGAGAGGAAGAGCACAGGCCAGAGGCTTCTCTCCCATCTGCTAGCTTTCCAGGGCATTTAGCCCCAGGGGTCCTCATGCCGAAACGGTGTGCTTAAGGGAGCATTCCGCCACCCTCTGCCCATGTCACTGAGGAGCTGTGTGCTTAGGGTAGCATTAGGCCACTCTCTGCCCATCTCACTGAGGTTCCTTTTTGGTGGACCCTGAGCTAATCCAAGGGAATGTTCTGGGTGGGCCTGACCTGCTTGGGTCTGACCTGGTTGGGTGGACCATTGAAGAAGCCAGAGAGATGCCAAACTGAGGATTCTCCTGCTGGTTTTTGAGCTACAGACCACTTTGGTGTTTAGGGACAGTGGTGAAGATGTGCAGTGGCCTCTAAGTGCTCAGAAAGGCCAGTACTAAAGCAAGACTTTGGTCCTACAACCAGAGGAACAGAACTGTACCACAGACTAGTAGAGGAAGGGAGGACCCCAGCCTCAGATGAGACTGCAGCCCTGGGCAAAGTGCTGGACTCCTGACCTGCAGAGGCAGGGGACAGGAGCCTGTGCTGCTCCAAGCTGTGAGACTTGTGTCAAGGGCACTTGGGCAGGACCCATTCATCTCTGCCCCGTAGGGAGCCCTGGGGCCAGTGTGAGCTCAGTCCTGTAGGCACTGTTCTTCTGAGGCCCAGGCCCTTCGTGCCCCTGCACAGCCACTGGTTGGCTAGAGAAGCCCTGGGGAAGGAGGGAGAGAGGGCTCCTCAACGGAGGTGCTATGCTGTTCTGGGAGACTGTCACTGCTGCCTTGCGGCCAAGGCATGCCCTTCTCTGGTTCCTTCCCCAGGTCTTCTCTGGCTAACCTCTCCCATCCTCACCAAGCCCAGCTGGTTCAGTGCTCTTGGCTGACCAAGAACTCCTCTTAGCACGGCGGAGATACGACTGGCACCTTCTGCCGAGGCAGTTGAGAGGTCCATGACAGTGCAGTTGTCATCACATACTCAGAGGCACCATCTCTGGGGCTGAGTCAAGGAGAGCAGCCTAGGGCAAGAGACACTTCCCCGGAAGGGAGGGCCACAGGGTGGGGCAGGGAAGCCACTAAGCACAGCTGTGCTCTGCTTTCCCAGGAAGCTCGGCCTGATGGTGTGGGGAGCTTGGGAGCAACATGAGTGTCACAGGGGTTGGCCTTTTCTGTCCCTAGCAGCCAGAGGCTGGGTGAGGGAGGCCACCTCCCAAGCTCTTCCAGGTGACATGACTCCTTTGGACCAAGGACAGTTCTCTGAAGAAAGACACACCCCTAAGCAATTTGCAGGCCACACTTGCAGCTGGGGGCTGTGCGTGCTGGCCAGCTGAGGACACCTGCCAGGGCCGGCGCCCTCTCTGCAAGGAAACTGACGCTTCCCTCTCTTTCACTTTCTGGTCTGTGCTTGGGTAATTTCCTTGAATCCATCTGCTAGTTGCTAATAACATTTTCTAATACGTTTTTTATCTTCCCCACTGGATTTTAACTTTTAATGATCATGTCCTTCATGTCTGGACATTTTATTTGGCTCTTTTAATAAGAAAGCTATTCTTCTCTCAGTCTTATTCTCTTGTTAGCTTATTGATCTACGTTTGGGCTCTCAGATGTTCTTAGTGTCTGTGGTGTGGCCTTGCTCTGCGTCCGTCCTCTGCCCTGCGCGTGGTCAGCGCCTCCTAACAGACTCAGCCTCATATGAAACCTGCGGGCTGCGCGGCTTGTGTTGCGAGCTCATCTTTTTTTTTCTCATATTGACAGAATATTTCCCCATTTTTATTTTTATTTATTTATTTTTATTAGAAGTATATAGAGATACAATTGAGGGGGAAACATTATCGAACCAACAGTAATCAATGTATATATGCTTTGTTATCCAGGGCTAATGCCCAATCATGGATGCCCAGCTTGGGACCCCCCCTGTTGCTGTTCCCCCAGAAGAACTCCTGCGTTAAATGGGCATCTCGTGAGGAATGACATCGGCTTCTGGGATGGTTTCCCCATATTCCCACTCTCCAGTCTCCTAGGAGTTCTTCCTGCACCCTCCCCC
>PVKS010015211.1:0-46505 GCA_004027875.1 Aplodontia rufa | reverse complement strand
TCCTCCACTAGATACCCATTTAACACATGAGTTCTTCTGGGGGAAACTGCAACAGATGAAACCCATAGTAGTTTATCTATGCGTTGGCATTACCCCTGGATAACAAAGTTTATACACATTGATTGCTACTGTTTTGACAATGTTTCCCCCTCATCTGTATCCTGTATCGCTATATACTTCTAATAAATTTGAAAAAAAAAAGAGAGAGTGACAGTGAAAGAGAGAAACAACTCTATTTAGTTTTTCACATGGCCTTAGTTGCTATAACACTTGGTTGCGTACGTGGTGCTGGGGTTTGAACCTGGGTCCTTGAGCTTGCCAGGCAAGGGCCGAAACCGCTGAACCACCTCTCTAGCTCTTGAAAACTATTCTTAACAGTTCTATTATAGAAATCTAAGTGAGGTGCTTGCAGTTTTAGAAGTATTTCGTATTGCGTAGTTCTTCTCCATATAAAGCCAGACACCTCCATATTAGTCTCTCATCTTCGATTTAAAAAAAAAAAAAATCCTGGTTGGGGCTGGAGCAGTGGACCAGCAGTTATGATGCTTGCCTGGCATGTGCAAATATGCAAGTTCAAACCCCAGTACCATGTACACAAAAGTTATGAAGCAAAGAAAGTCACACAAAAAAACTAAGTAAAATCAGTTGTCTCTTTCTCTCTCTCACTGTCCCTTTGTCTTAAAAAAAAAAAGAAAAAAGAAAACAATAATTAGGAAGAAAAGAATGATATAACATTAATTAAATGTATATTAGGTACTATAGAGAAATCTTAGGGGAAAGTTGTTTTGTGGAAAATGCCACTACGTCCTTGCTTTCTAACTGGAAAACCTGATATTTTAACAAGAAAAATTATGTGGCGCCACAGGTATTATAAAGCAGAAACCATGGAATATTGCTGACCAAAGTAAATGAAATTATTTGGCTCAACTCATTTGTAACGATTCAAGTTATTATCTTATTTTTCACTATGCTGTCTAAACAATGTTTTTGTAATACAACATTTATGAGAGTAAAATATTATTACTGATGGCTCTAGGGAGGGCATTGTTCAACATAGATACTGAATTAATAATAAACTACCCTGAGTTATTTCTTGCTGTGAATATCTAGAAATTTCACATATTTAAAAGTAAAAACTTTATTAGGGCTTAGTCCCTTATATATATTTACATCTGAAAATATTAAGGGATGTTTCAAATATAAGCATTTAGAATATGATGACTTAAATAACTAAACATTAACTAAGTTCATCTCTAACTAATTACGAATAATTCTCTCTTAAATATACATTTCTTTGCAGAATCTTACGCAGTATGATTACTACATTAACAGTCTTTAGCTCCGATTTCTCTCCCACATTTTTACCAAGATTTCAGACCACTTAACCTAAATGTATCAGTACCTCAAAAACTGAAATGAACACAACAAAGTTCATCAAGCATACCATCTCCAAAATTTTGTACAAGCATTCTCCAAATAATTTTAATTTAAATATTTATTATTTCCCATTTCTCTCCTTCTCATATCTATTAATTTACATATGGTAACAACTGATGTCAACATATTTTTCATTTTAATTTTTATTCTATTTTGAACAGTTGTGATAGTTTAGGTCACCTCTTTCTTTTTCTAGTCTCCTCCTAACCTCACTTTCCAAGACTCTGTCAACATAATTCATGTTACATAGATTACAGATTTACTTAACAGATTATATTACAGATTAAAAATGTGAGAACAATTTGATGAATTATTTTGTACATGACCATTAAGGTCTGAGATTCAAATTCATGACATATAAATTTTCCATGCTAGAGATGGACTACTCAATGTGTTATGGCAGGTTCTCATCTCACAGTCTTGGTTTCCTCTGAAAAACAGAATGAACTCGATTTTCTTCACTATAAGTAAATTACCTCTGTGTGTATGTATGTGTGTGTTTGCATATACTCAGGCCTGCATGTTGAAAGGTGGCTGTTTGGAAATCATAAAAAGCAAAAATCTAAGTTAAGCACGAGAACAATTCACTTAAAAACTGGAAGCTGTAGGGAAATCTGATTGGATTGAAGAGTATTCCTAGCAGATGATTATGGTCTCTAGTGCTCCACTATTAAAAGATTTAACTGCTCTCTGGTCAACTGCTCTCTCCTCTCCTCTTCATTTTCTATGGATCTTTGATGATAAATAGTTTTTGCTGTAGTTTCCATTCCTGTTTTATGTTGCTATGTAGTTTATTCTTTCACAGAACATTTATTGAATCCTATATGCACATCAGATACTGTGAGTTCTGGGGATATAGTGGACAAATGTCACAGTCTCAATCCTCATGGATATCATAATCCATCAAATACTCTAAAATACTGTGCCATTCAGTTGGGGCTTAATCTTGCTGAGAACTCTTGAGAAATATTTGGAATGTTTTCTGTAATTTTTTAGATGTTTTTTCAGGAAGATCCACTGGTCCACTAGTCCCTCTTTTACCCAATGGTTGAGAATTTTCTCAGACATTTTTAACTATCGCTGCTTAAAGCCTGTACCTGTGTGCATGCCAATCAGGCTTCTACCTGCTTGATTTCCATACCATGGCTTGAGAGACTACTCTAAGCAGAAAGTCATTGATGCAAGTCACAACAATGAGTAAGTAACTGTCATCTTGAATGGATTCTATATCAGCCTACACATATTCCCTGAATCCAGAACTAGACATAGAGAAAGGACCTTGAGATATGAAGTCAGCTTCAAGAGATGTTGGCCTATCCAGTACCACTAGTGAAGCAGAATATTTAAATTTCAGGAAGTGGAACTTAAAGATATCCAGAGAACCTGGAGAGGAATGGATAGAGATGAAAGTGTGGGTGGTGCTGGGAGGGGAAAAATTGTAGTGACATTAGTTTCATGTTCTATTATTGAAGCAGTAGTAAGGGTTTAAAATGTTATGTAAGGGTTGTGTTTTTAAATTACAACCTTATATTTTCCATTGCATTGAAAAATAGGTCATTTTCTGTACTTTCTTCAATTCACAGTCTGGAAATTATAAATTGTACTGCCCACATTTTTATACAAAAATCATATCCTAGACTGTAAATCTTGTGATAGAATAATTTCCCTTGGATCAGAAAATCATTTTTGATTCCTAATCAGCTGTATTTGGATAAGTCCAAGGAGTGACAAGAATTATAATTGACATCTCTAATGTCACTTACAGTACAGGGGATTTCTGCATTTTTTTCACCTACTAAATAATAAAAATATATACTCCAATACATTCTTTTCCAGTCTTTTCTAAAGGCAGAGAGGCACCACCGATAAACCATCTGTGCTATCTACTATTCTGTAGTCAAAGAAGGGATTTTCATGGTCTGTTACTGAAAGTGAGGAAAAAAACAAAATCAAAGCTACAGAATTTAGGAAACAATGAACAGATAGTACGGGATGCTAACATTTAGTTCATGTACCTGGCTAAATTCTCTGTGTGGAGGTCATATTACTGCACACCTCAATGCTGAGCACAGTAGGAAACTACTGTAGTGCTATTATTGAGAAACTTAGTACTGCTCAAACAAAAATCTTAAAAACTCTCAATGACTTTGCTAAATCTTTCTTGGCCCTACATGTCAGTCCAAGAATCTTCCAACCTGATTCTTCCTTTTCGATTTCCTGTACAGATATTAGACACCCATCATGGTCTGTCTTATCTGTCTCTGTTCCCTTCTTCCCTCTCTGGCAGTACCCCCAATACATCTCTTGCATGCCTATACCCACGTTGGCTTCTCTTTCTCGTAGAACCCAAGTTTCATGTCTTACATTTTTTCATGCACCTCACTACTGAATATGCACCAAAAGGAATTCCTTTAAAAGATGAGCTTTCAGTATTTATTTCAAAGTGATCACAATTTTAAAATGGTTAAAATATTCCTATAGTTTGGAATACAGTGATAGAAATGAAAAATACCAGCCTTTTGGTTAGATGAATTTATCTTGCTACTCTCAATAACATCAGCTGTATCTGAAATTGTTTGATCATTCTTAATTCTGAAGTTGGGTCTCATAACTCTGAGCATTTCTACACTAATTCTTAATACTAATTGATGTCATGCTGTGTGGAGAAGTAGTTCCTGAAACGGAAATGAGTAACAGATGTTTTTTTCAGGTATTGAAAGGATTATTGATTCAGATTTTCAAAATGAAATTCAAAGTACTTGTACTTTATCCAATTGTGTAGAAACTGGTAAGTGGGAACTGAGTGTCACATTAAATGTGATTGAATATAGTAGAGAGTTTTGTTTGTCTCTAACTGAACATTTTTTTCTTTTTTTTATGAAAGTGCTAGATTACTATTAGTGGAGTTATTAGTTTTGTTAGTAGGCAGGGTTTCACAAAACAGACAAATAGAAAATATAAAACCTGAAAATAGCGTATCCTTGGGTGAACATACTTTGAATTCAGCCAAACATTTAGTGAAGAGAGTTCATATTTGAAAGAATTGAATATTTGAAGTAATCAGTTCAAAAAGTCATGGAGGCAAAACAAGAAAGGCTGAGTTGAAGGTTTTTGTTTGTTTACATTGGTCATTAACCACTAAGTGACATTGCCAAAGATATCATATCTGGACTCCAATTAATTGGAAAAGAAATTAAAAAGCATAGTGAGATTCTTCAGTACTTTGCGATTATCACAAAAGTGTTATTTCCATTTTTGCTCTTTGCTAGAAAATTTGGAGTTTGTTATAATTGCTTGTTACTTTTATGATTTTAAAATCATTATTTCATTAATATCTGTTCTCATCAATACAGAGGGCAAGTTAATTTCAATTTGTGAAATGTCAGTATGTTTTGGTATTTTGTAACTTGAAAATAAAATATTGTTCTAAAACAATACAATTTAGAATAATAATCCATTATGTCTATATTCTCTTTGACATCAAGAGTTGCTTTTTCTAATGTGTCTGTGAATGCTTGCTAATTTATTTTTTTTTAATAGAGTTAGCCACATTTTTCTTATCATTCCCCATATCAAATCATGAAAAAAGAAAGCGTACACACATATACTTAAACACATGCATGTACACATACACTGTGTTTCATTTAAGATGAATATTAAATGAAAGAGCGTATAACATAGATCTATGATTTTGCCACTCTGCTAATCCAAGTTCAAACCTTACTCTACTATTTACTAACAACACAACCTGAGCCCAATATCCCTAGTATTGGAATCTTCAGTACCTAAATTTAGAATAACTATTTTACAAAAGTACTTCTGGAATTAAGTGAAATAATGTAATAGGAATTTACACTATTTAAGCCCAGATTAACAAGGAATTTTCTTCCCTGACCAGGCTGAATTTCTATCTTCACCCCCATTGCCCTCCAGGAATTTTTCAAGTAGTATAATTGAAGTATCCATAAAAACAATTCATAAACTTTAAAGCTGACAGTGAAAAAAATGTGCTTCATGAAATTTTTTTGTGAGAAAAAGAAATTAAAGAGGGGGATTGTGTAAACTTTGATATTCTACTTGGGATATCTAAGTTTTATACATTATAGCAAATAATATTTGTTAAAAACCCCTTAAAATATATTCTTTCATTATACTACCTGATTTGAAACTTCTTCAATAATGGTAAAATTGCCTGAAAGAAATAATTAATAAACTTTTTTTGAATTGTTATTGAACTGAAATATTAAAAGTTTATTTTTATAAGAGTACATTTATTACTGTAACATTTCATCTTAGTCCTTGAGCTAACAATATTATTTTAAATTGTCATATGTATGAGATGTCATATTAAATATTCAGTCTGTGCAAATGGAAATCTAACACCAGGAAAATGCACTCTGAGTTCTATCTTTGTGATTTTTTTGAAGTATTTCTAATCACAAAACTCTTAGAATGTCACTCAAGAAGCAAATAGTACTTTGTAGCCAGTGATTGTCTCTGTCAACCATGAAAGCATCTTTGCTGAATTTTATTTGCTAAAATTTCTGATAAGAATGTTTTGTCTATACACAATAATGCAACAGGGCTATAAGTTTTCTTAGTTACTCTGCTTTTTTCATATTTAAAAGAAATTTTCTATTAGAGTTGCATTAAATGTTTTTAAAAGTTTATTTCAGTTCTGTTCCGTGAGTCACATTGTCATTGCAGCCAATGCATCGTATCAATCTTAGATATTCCATATATCCTTGTTACTGGTACTGTGCAATAGTAGGAATATTCACAGAAGTCTAAAGTCTTTATTTGATGTTTCATCTTTCTAATCTTTCCAACTTATGCTATACTAATTTTCTTTTTGCTTTCATTTTTATTATTTTTCCAGTTTTTTTTCTATTCTTTTTTTTTAAATTAAATACTTTATTCAGATGATATTAAAACAGATTTAATAATGACTTATGATAGCATTATTTAACCAAAATTTCTTTCTTCATAATAAAATACAAAATAAAAATGTGAATGTCAAATAATGCTTCCTTTTGAATTATAATAATTTACACTAGATTTTTATATGACAGAAATAAAAAATTCTATATTCAAAGACAAATATACAATCCCTAAAATAGTATGTCTATCCCTTTCCAGAACCCATTTTGCTTATAATGTGAACATAAATCTCAGAAAAATTTCCAAATGAACAAAGAATAAGAAATACATTCCATATCTGGATTAAAAATTAACACAAATACTTCACAATTCTTCACATTAAAAGGGGCATTCTGTTTCCTTGCCTCTTCAAAATGAGTTTTGTGACTAGCTTTGACTACTAGGTTGTAACAGAAGTGATCTTGTGTCACTTCTGAACAATACTTCAGAAAGCTTCCCAATGTCCTTGCTGCCCTCCTAGAACAATGCCACTGATGTGGAGGAGACATGGAAAAGTGGGGATGAATTTCAATCAAGAACTACAGCAAGTCACCTCCATGTGACACATGTGAGTGAGACTACTTTTAATGACTTGCCTGCCACCAGAGACTGAAACACCCAAGTTATACCCCATTTTCTTACACAGTCACTCAACACTACTGGTGATACTCAGAGTGTGGGAATATTTCTCCAAGCCTTCTGCCCCCACCAAGCCATCCTCCAGCATACCACACTAGCTGGATGTCCTAAACTTCAATTCAATTCTGATCTTGTCTACTTGGGGATAGTGCCAGATCTCACAGAGAATGGAAGATCCCACCAGACTGAGCCCCCTTTCTCAGACACCAGTTGTGAATAGCTGCCCTACTGGCTAAAAACTGGGGCTCCCACTACCCCTTCCTAAGGCTTATTTGTTTGTTTGTTTGCTAGAACAGCTCATAGAATTCAGAGAAATACTTTCTTTATGATTATTAGGTTATTCATAAGGGATATTATAAAGAATAAAGGTAAACCAGATGAAGAAGTACACAGGACCACCTTAAGCATATGGAAAACACTTATGTTAGCTTATAGGCAAATAAATATAGGCTTACACAAAGCCACTCTTTTGATAAAATGTCAAACACCTCATGTAATTTATTGAATATTGTCCTGAAATAGATAAATAAAATGGTTAAATAGGTTACCTTCATAGAATCGTGAAGTAGAAAAACCTCAAGTTCAACCCTTAGAAGTTGGCTACTGTCTGTACATGGGAACAAAGAATCTAAGCAGAAATAAAAGTGAATACCAGTGCTCTTAGCTGTGAAAACCTTAGGTCTTTGAAATGCCAGTAGAACAACTTGTAGATGTTGACAGGGCAAGGTATTAAAGGGAGTGCTAGGAAATAAGTAACTGATTTTATTAATATTCAAAACAAAAAGAAAAAATTCAACTTGCTTTGGAAATAGGTGATGACAGAGAAAAAGGGATGAATTCACTTTTGAGATATTTCAGAGTTCAGGAGAACTAATAGACATGATATTCCCTAATTTGGAGCAGTAGAGCTAGAGAGACAAATTAATATGGAAAGTAGAAACAACTATACCACCGATTTTTTTCTTTATTTTGGGTTAGCTTCCAGATATCAGAAAGAATATTTGACCTTTGGCTTTTTGAGACTGGGTTATTTCACTTAGCATGATAACCTGCAGTTATATCCTTTTGCCAGCCAATGCCATAAATTCATTCTTACTTACTGCTGAGTAATACTCCATTATGTGTGTATGCCACATTTTCTGTATCCAATTGTGGGTTGAAGGGCACCTTGGTTGTTTCCATAGCTTAGCTGTTGTGAATTGTGCTGCTATAAACATTGAATGTGTCTGTGTCACTGTGGTATGCTGACTTTAGATCTTTTGGATATATACTAAGGAATGAGATACCTGGGTCAATTGGTTCTAGTTTTTTGAGTAGTCTCCATACCATTTTCTAGAGTGGTTGTAACTTTGCAATCTGCAATCCCACCAACAATGTATAAATGCACTCTTTTTCCCACATCCTTGACAACATTTATTGTTGTTTGTATTCTTGATGATTGCCATTCTGACTGGAGTGAGATGAAATCTCATTGTAGTTTTAATTTGCATTTCTCTGATTGCTAGAGATGTTGAACACTTTTTCATGTATTTGTTGACCATTTTCATTTCTTCTTTTGAAAAAAAAAGTTTGTTTCATTCTTTGGCCCATTTGTTGATTGGGTTTAAGAGAGAAAGAAACATAGAAGGAACCAGTTTAAAAAAAAGCAGTGCACCATTTGAGAACTTAAGATGAAAATAAGTATACAAATACTAATTTCTATTAATAAAATTCATCTGTACATCCAAACAAGTAGAAACAAATATGTAGTGCTTGTATGTGTGTCTGTGTGTGTGTATGTGTGTGTGTGTGTTTCCTCATGATCTTGAAATAAATATTTCCTTACTGTCCGTAGTTGGGATCCATACTTTTCAGTTTGCCACTAGATCTGTCAAACAACCAGTGTGAGTTAGGATGCTTTAGAAATTATGCATTTAGGTAATGTATTAGCCTATAAATTATATAAATTAAAGGATAAATATATATTTACCCATTTATGAAGCTAAACGAGAGGGAACATATAATATGAATATAGATTGTAGTAACATTACTGTTAGTAAAGAATCCTGGGCATCATAACTTACGGCTTCTTAACTTCAGAGAAGCTATAGCAGTTACTGTTTTTGCTCACTAAAGTACCCCAAATATACTTCATTAAATATCTTCATTGATAAGCTCAAATTTATTTATTTATTTTTCAAGAAAGAGAGGGACAGTGAGAGAGAGAAAGAGAGAATTATTTTTTGTTTAGTTTTAAATGTGGCTTCCATTGCTCTGACACTTCATTGCCTATGTTGTACTGGGATTTGAATCCACATCCTAGTGCATGCCACACAAGTGCCGTAACCTTGAGCCACTGCTCTAGCTCCTAAACTCAATATTTATAAATC
Organism: Aplodontia rufa; assembly: GCA_004027875.1. Classification (NCBI taxonomy): domain Eukaryota; kingdom Metazoa; phylum Chordata; class Mammalia; order Rodentia; family Aplodontiidae; genus Aplodontia; species Aplodontia rufa. The sequence continues at coordinate 37,140 of PVKS010015211.1, read as the reverse complement.
AGGAATTCAGTTGTGGCAGAGTAGGAATGTTTTGTCTTATTTCTGCCATGTCTCGAGTATCAGTGGCAAAGATTAGAAGGTATGGGGTAGCTCAGTGTCTGAGGCTATGCATTTTCAGGTAGCACCTTTGCTCACAGGTTGAGTATTTCATTATGACTATCAGATGGAGCCTTCCATGGCCTGATGGCCAAAACACCTACGTACACATTATCTCTCCATGTGATCTTGCCACATGGACCATTTTGGGCTTCCTCAAAGCATGCTATTAGGTTGCAGGACCCAGTAACATGCAAAGTCATGCAAAAGTTGTGCTACATTTGACCACCTAACTTTGGAACACTCATTGCATTACTTCCTTCAGAGTTACAGTCATACCTGGATTATGACAAAATAACCTAGATCTGATCTGCTAATAGGGGAAAGTCAAAGTCACTTTGTAAGCATGTGTGCTTTGGAAAATACCCTTACAATCATTTCTTCAAATCACAGTCTACCACGCATGCAGTTTAGTAAATAACGAACTCTGAAAGTATGATAGGAACATCTTTACTTCACATATATAACATTTTAGCTTAAATGCTATTTTAATTTTCTTCTTGGTAGTTTAAGAATTTCATTTCATGGTTGAAAACTACACCATTTAAAAACTATTATGAAGCATATATATTCTAGAATAGTAGAATAAGCATTTTAACGTCATGTTAGCTTTTCCTATGATGAATCACAAAATGAATCAGCTTTACACTAGGAAGTCAGCACTGTTCAATAAACTAACCAATGAACTAAGGCTTGAGCATATGGTAAGCACTTCCCCCAAGATATTTTAAGCTTCATCAAAATAATCCAAACCAAATGCACATCTAATTTTTTTGATACAACAATGAAACACATACCAGAAATGAATTTTTCCAAACCCTCTGGAAATTATTTTTGCAATGTATTTGCAAGCATTCTCAAATACCTACTTTCCTAATTGTTCAACAGATCCATTAGAATTCACTGGAATTAGCTCTGGAGAAACTGAGAAAAAGAGTAGTACAATTGACTCTTCATAGTCATATAATTACTGACAAAGGTTAAGGTAGTGATAAAATGATTGGATTAGAACTGCGTGTAGATTAGTGCCAATGCATTCTTCTATCGTGCTCAATATGATAGAATATTAGATGTAAAATTTGTGGGAGGTGCATTCAACTAGGCATGCCTATGGTGATAGTAATTTGCTGCTGGCATGACACTGCTGAGCTCTTTCCACCATTTACTTATCTTTCAAAAAATCTGCACAGTGTTTTTAAAAAATTGGTTATTTCCTTTGCTTTTATTTTTCAGTCGATGAAGACAAAAAATCTTGGAATAAACCATCTAAGGATTTTATAGTAACTCAGCAGTAATATAAATGCTCCATATTCATTTCATACATACACTTTTGGAACTCCAGAGCTTGTGTCTGAATTCCAGAGATAAAGAAAGGGAAGGCCAAAACCTGATAGATCTCAGGACTGATTTCATACAACATCCTAGTTTATTCCTTAAGAAAAATAGTAAAATTTTGATTAAAATATCTCCCAGGCACTTTCTTACATATTGTTAATGAGAGTCAGATCATGTTCACTCCTAAATTGTTAAAATGTTTAGGAGACAATTTTTTCTTTGTTTCCATAGTAGAGGAAGGCTGGGGGGCTGTTGGCATCACTTGGCAGTGTCTGCTCTACATCCTGTATGGTAAGTGCTGTGACTGTCATCCATGTTTTATAGTTAAGTCATTTTCCTAATGCCACATGATCAGTAGCTAACCTAAGTGGGTTGGTAACTGGGCATAGATGTCACAATTTTATTTGCTACACAATGCTGCTTCTTTCTACTACCCTGGATCATTATTTCAAGAAACCTCCCATTTTTAAGCTTTTTGCCTCACAAAAGCATTAGGAGAAGATACTTACAATTTGGACACCTGCTGAAAATGCCAGACTTTTCCATCATAGTTATCTTTGTTAAATCATCTAAAGTATCTATTAATTCCAGTGCTTAAAAGGGGAAAAACAAGGCTGAGAAGGTTAAGTAATGTGTTCAAGGTCACATAAGGTAGAGGGAGGATTAGAATTTCAGTTCTGTATAACTTCAAAATTCCTTATTTTTTTACTATACAACAAGGTTTGTAATTTTAATAAATATAGCAACTATTCCTGATTGCACACGCACACATACACACACACGCATGAATTATAGTAAAACATAAAATATATTTATCATCTTAAATGATGACTATATTCACATTGTCATATAACAAATATGTAGAACTTTTTTTTAAAGGACAGTGGGAGAGAGAGAGACAGAGAGAATGAATTTTTATTGAATTTTTCACATGGCCTTTGTTGCTCTGACATTCAGTTGTATACATGGGTGCTGGGGTTTGAACCTGTGTACTTGTGCGTGCCAGGGAAGCACCATAACCGCCGAGCCATCACTCCAGCCCCATCTAAAACTATTTTGTCTTGAAAAGATTAATTTTTATACTTTTTGAATAACTCAATTTTGCTCTTTCTAGGGCCTGGCAATGACTATTCTACTTTGTTTCTATGAGTTTGACTACTTTATATTTTTAAAGACAGAGAGAAGGAGAGAGAAAGAGAGATCAAATTTGGTTTATTTTTTCATCTGCCCTTTTGTTCTCTAACAGTGTGTATATGGTGCTGGAGTTCAAACCTGAGGCCTCAGGCATGCCAGTCAAGCACTTGAACTGCCGAGCCACTGGTCTAGCCCCAGGTTTGACTACTTTAGGTCCATCGTAGGAGCAGAATGATATAGTATTTGTCCTTGTGGGATCAACTTATTTTATTTTCCGTGATGTCCTCAAGGTTTGGCTATAACGTGTCATGTGCCAGATTTCTTTCTTTTTTAAAGTAGAATAATATTACATTGTAGATATCTACCACATTTTATTTATCTATCCATCCATTGATAAACTTTTGAGATGCTTCCACTTGTATACTGTGAATAACTGTGAAATGAATAAGAATGTGCAAACATCTTATTAAAATTCTGCTTACGATTCTCTATATAGACGTCATTTGGAGATTTCCTGTGTTTTTTCTCCCTTTTCATCCTTGCAATCTTGTACTAAAACATGTGTCACCTTCAATTTCCTGTATTATATTTATTTGTCAAAAGTGTTTTGAATTAGAATCAAACCATGATTTGCCCATGTAGTATTACAAAAATTTATTTTCAAGACCTGTCAATACCATCAGTTCATTTTTTATTTTTGGTACCAGGGATTGAACCCAGGGTTGCTTAACCACTAAGCCACATCCCCAACCCTTTTTAAATTTTATTTTGAGACAGGATTTTGCCAAGTTGCTCTGGTTCTCACCAAGTTTCTGTGGCTGGATTTGAACATGTGATCCACCTGAATCAGCCTCCTGAGTCATTGGGATTGTAGGCGCGCACCATCACACCCAGCACAATTTTGATATGTGCTTGATTATATATTTGTAGATAATTATAGAAATATATATAAAATTTAGTATTGCTATTTGTTCTAGTTTATAAAAATTAACGAGTCTTCTGTCATGGGGTTGTGTTTAATATTGAATGAATATAAATCAAAGTAAAAAGTAGGTGAGTTGTTCCAAATATAGGTTATAATGCATGGTCACCCTCATAGTTTTAGGACTTTCTATAGACTACACACTAAAATGCATCAGTTTCCATTTTAATTCCAAAACACAAGTAAAAATAAAACATGACTCAGTATTTATCTTCTGTGATCTGTAAGGTTTAGGATAATATCCAGCAGTTAGAATACTAATAGGTAGAAACGCAGATCTTTTAAGACATAATCGACTTGGAGCATTTGACCCAATATATGACCAAGTTCATGAAACCAGCCACTGGATGGTTATTGATGTTGTGATAATGTTTCTCCCTAAATTGTCTCTCTATATACATCCAATAAAAAATAAACTCATAAAAAATATCAACAACAGTTCTGATAAAAAAGGAAGTAATGCAATTTGAAACTGTGGTGACAATTTCAAGTTAAATTATTTGTTTCCATTAAAGCTGCCTTTTACATATAGATAGGAAAAATATAATGTGCCAATAAATTCATATTTCTTTATGTCTATGTAAACACAGTGTTTGTAGTTTTCCAGGTTCTTCCTGAGGGAACATTGACCAAAGGATGCTCAGAAAATCTGAGAAAGTATGCAATGATCATGAATAAAATATTCTGTTAAGAATTTAAGACAAGGGCTGGAGCGGTTGCTCAGTGGTTACAGTGCTTGCTTGACATGCACAAGTACATAGGTTCAAACCTCAGCACCCACGTACACAACTGTCAGAGCAATGAAAGCCATGTGAAAAACTCAATAAAAATTGATTCTCTCTCTGTCACTGTCTTTAAAAAAAAAGAATTTAAGACAGCTAGGGAGTTTACATAGTCAAAATCCTTTGTTAGGGAAAATCAAATCCGAAGGGAATTTACATGTAAAATAATGATTGTCCAAATACCTATTTTCAAAATAATGGATACTGACTTTGAGAATCCAAAGAAAGAGGGAGAAAGGAGTATTAACATAAAAATCACCATAGACCTTTTCTACTGTAGAACATTCTCCTGCTTTCCACCATACCATTTGTTATATGACTAATTCCTAATAATCTTTCATGTCTCTATTTAACTTCTGGTCAGCTAAGCCTGGATTATAATGCCCCATAAACCCCTCATTCATAATTTTACTTTATTACTTGTTTTCTTATTTGATTCTAAATCATTTGAAGTTATATACCATGTCATATTCATTGTTGCTATTCCAACAAGGAAAAAAAAACAACTAGAAAGACACTAATCTTGTCTTAGCACACCTTCCCTTTTTTCCAATAAATATTTTAAGAAAAATAGGTGTACAAAAAACACAATTTTTTATTTAAAAAAACATATTAACTAGAATTTTGGCAACAGATGTCAATTTATGAAATCCAGAACATCATCTTTTGATGCATAGGAAAGCACATGTTTAGAAAAGTATTGCATTAGTGAGACAAACAAAGTATAAGTGGAAACGGTACTAGAGGAAAAGAGAAAAAACTTCTCTGATGCTCAGGTCAAGCTTGCTAAGGTGTCCTGGCCCGGGCAGATCTGTCAATACTGACACATGAGGGCAGGAAGCTGAGTACCATGGGCTTCAGATAGCTACTGCGTCAGATAATAAAATTATATACATAAAATAAATAATGTGAAGTAAAATAAAAATATATATATGTAATAAATACAATAAGTGATCTTAAAGGGCTAACTTTAATCAACTCCGAAGCTCAATAGTGTCCTCAAACTTTTGTCTAGTTATTTCCATTTCCCTTCTCTCTAAATCTTGTTTCCTCTGTTCTGCCTTTTGTCTTACTGACTTGTTGTAGATGACACCAGTGGCCCCCTTGCAGTTGGAAGGTGCCAGAGGGAGCACTACCAGAGAGAGAGAGTAAGGAAAGTGGTGTCACTGGTAATTTGCTCCACAGGTTCCTAAAAGCTGGGTTGCCACAGGAAGCTTGGAAACTGTATCCTTCAGCTGATGAAGATCACACTTCTGTCAGGAGTCCTTCTGCCACAGCTGGTTCTTCCTATCTTTTTGTTCTTTATCACCACCTCTTCTTTCTGAAATGAGTATGAGATTCTGAAATAATGGTTGAGGGATTTCAATTTTCCTATACTTTTGTAAAGTGTCCATTTATTCAACCCTCTTCAAATTATACAATATCCACGTTTCATTGTTCTCCTTCTGGGACAGTGACTGAAAATCACATCAAAAACTCCTCTGAAGTGAGAGTAAGTTTTCCTGTTCTTCACTGATGCTGGAGGAAACAAAGGCAAGAGGAGGGAGGGATTATGCACATTGTGGAGAGGGCTCTAGCTCTTTTACAATACACTCTCAGCCTGGTGTTTACATTATAAACACAGAATTCATAAGCAAAACTCTGATTTTAATATATGTAGTGGTGTGTAGGTCACCCAGCTCATTGGCTTACATTTTATTTGTTAAATAGCGAGCCTGATATTGGTCCCCCATATTCCACAGGCTTTGCTAATGGTCATCTGAAACCACTAACATGAAAAAGCTCATATACTAGAGCAATATGCTAACATTGGTAATTAATAATGTAAGAAGAGCCTTTCAAATTTTACATTTTCATTATGATAGGCATATTTTAAAAAGACAAAAGTAGAAAAATTTGAAATTTTAGCAAAATGAAAGTAAGAAATTAAACAAAATTAAGAGTCCAAATCTGAGTATGAATGTAAGAAAATTTTAGTAATACTTTGAATCAATGTTCGGATATTTGATTTATTGTAGATGTAGAGTATATCAAGACTAAACTAACCTACTCTATATAGTATTAAGTTAAAGATTGCTTACTTTATTCAGTGAGTCCAATTTTTAACAAATTTTTCTTTGTGATCATTTGATATGTAAATTTTAATAACTGAAATGCACATACTGAAATAGAGAAAGCACATGAGTAATGGGCAAGGTGAATTAAATATTTATTCCAAGGAAATTATTCATAAAACTCTACTTGGGTTTTGGTGCTCTGAAAAATGTTATTAAATGCAAGACTACTGACACCAAATTTTAATGAGGAAACACACTATTGCAAGGGACATAAGTTTTAAAATTGCTCTAATATTCACATTTACAACTTACTTTTTAAACAATCTTGTCAGCTTTAGTGGTAAGGAATCTTGTATTCGTCTCCATATTGACCTACTTTATCTACTGTAAATAACATTAAAGTATAAAGAAGCATTTATTTTCATTAATGGGACAGATTTATAATAACTTTTTATGCATTATGAAAAAGAAGGCACTTTTATTATTGTATATTTGTAAGAAATTAAGAATAGGAAGTTCAGTAGAAAGGAATTAATTCCATTACATCACATGAAACTATCTTCAACTAAGGCCTTTTCTTTCAAAGTTAAAACTTAAAAGTGTAGAAAAGTGTAGGAAAATGCATATGTTAAATATGGTCCTTTTAGTTAGCATAGTGAAGTTATTCTGAAACAGACAAACAACTTCTTTGTGTGATGTGTCAGAATGTTGACCTCAAGGCTTTCCAGGTCATGTGATCCTGTTGCATATACTGGACTATATGCCATTATGGTAAAAAGCTATATGTAAACAGTGGGTGTGCCCATGTCACAATAACCACTGATGTGACTGTAGTTTGTCAGTCCATTTTCTAAAAAGCCAATACTCTATATATGATTGGATATCAGGAGTATTTTTCAAAGTACTTTTAGTTTATGTGTAATGTGATATAAATTCCACTTTGGAAATTGCAAATAAAGGCTAACAAAGATGCTATGCTTAGTCTCTTCCTGTGTAATACACATAACATTTTTTTTTCCTTAGGTGATATGGGATGCATTGTTTTTAATGCCCATACCTCCCATTTGTGAACGAATCACGTGTCTATTGCTGGAATAAATATGAGAAAACACTTGCGATTAGACCATTTCTTTGTAATTGAAAGGTAAGGCTTTTTACAGTTAGAGGTACCTAAATTTGATTTTAACTTACAGGTGTACGTGCTTGGAGAATGCATGTACTCTACTAAGTCTCAATATTCCTATATGCTAAGCAAAAGTTCCTTTCTCTGAAGAATAAATAATTAATGTTCAATTCCTTTAAAGGTGTAGACATGTAGCAGGCACTCAAGAAATTGTAAATTTATCCCCCACCTTCCTCAGCATTTCATGTAAACAGTATATCTGTTACTTTGGACCTTAATAAAATCACCATTTTTTTTCTTTGATACCATACTGTACAGTCATGGAAGAGAGAGTCATGGAAGATTAAAAAGAAGATGTAGTCTTTCTTGATTTTCTAGCTTCTAATTTTCCTTCAATAACTTTTTTCAGGTGAAATTAGACTTTCTTACAACATAAGCTATTTGCAATGTTCTCAGTGCTGTTCCTAATATATGTTCTCATTGATTCATCTGCTTAGTGAACAGTTCAAATAGAATGTAATCACAGATCTTTGGAATGATCTAGAAATTTACAGTCTTAGTAGTGAAGATAATATTTAACTATTAAATATCTTTAGCTAACCTCTTATAGTTCAAATCCTTTTTAAAGTCTATCAAGGATAAACTTAATTTTCTTAATTGGAAAAATGTAAAATAACAATGATCAGAACTTAACTTCTGAGTCATGATCACACACTTGAAAACAACACAGGGAGACATTTATTTGAAAACTCACAAAGGACACATTTTAAGAGAATGTAACATGTAACTCTTTATTTCATAATAAATTTCTGGATTTATTTTAAACTCAGAATCATGAATGCACAGAATACTTGGGAAAATGACATATTTTTGCCACATGCTTACAAATGATCCTCAAAATGATGAGGCAGAAATAGAGCAGAAGCCATTTCCATCACAAGCTGTACACTTTATTATGTGAAGTGACTACATACACTTAATGGATGCAAATAACTGTTATTACAGCAATGTATTAAGATTAAAAATATTTCCATTTAGACCAATCATGTCCAAAAATGTTGTCCATTATCTCTTCCTCCTTAACTACATTTCAGTTATCGGTCTTTACTACTCAGAGTCAAAGGGTCCAGGTACATTTCATTGTCTGACAATATAAATTTATTTATTTATTAAGACAAATATTTTAGAAATTACTTCAGGATCAGAAATCAACCTCTAATATTTGTCTAGTCCCATAGTGACTTATTTTGATTCATGATTCTTTTCTCTTCCTCTCTTTTTCCACATATTTATAAGATGTGTGTATGTGTGTGTCATGGTTAGAATGATAGAAGAGGCTATTTGAACAGAAAGCCCTTTTAATAAGGGACAAGTTTTATGAAAATATTATTCTGGCCAGAGAGCCCATAATTTATACTTTAGGATATTATTTTTCTTCAATCCAAATATAGAAAAAATACATATTTTTAAAAAATCATTTGATTAAAATGAAACAGCAAACAAGATTGTGACATAATCAGAATTCCTTTGTAGTGCTTTAGTGTCTATTTACACACAGACAAGTATTTTTTAAGAAAGGATCCCACATACATGCACCAGATCTTTTCATTACTGTTGCTCGTGAATCAATGCTTAATGTCTGTCATTTTCTTATTCAAGGTGGTCTCTACCCCTCTCCACTGAAAACTTCTGTCATCAGAGTACTGATCTTCTCTCCCTCTCACCTTCTATGCTGTGATAGCTTCCTTATTTTTCTTATTCCCAATATCATGCATTACTAACATGAAATTTCTGCAATTTTAATAACGGCTCCTTTGTACTCCAGTACCTCCATGTGCTCTTCATGAATTTATATCTGTAGTCTCCAGAAGTTTGTGTTCTTGCTTCTCCACCAAAAGCAAAGGCTTGTGTTTCCCACCTCATCTTTGATTGTCTCTATATGAATCTTAACCTCCAATTAAAATGGAATTTTCATTTGTGACTATGATCCTGGTTCTTTATTCAAGCTATCACCTCAACTGAAATTTGTGATCTCTGTTACACTCACCTATTGATATACTGAATTCTCCAGTTCCCATTGCTAAACATGTATCTTTCCTGAATCTTCCCATTATTATCCTCCCTTTCTTGAACTATGTAACTAAATCTCTTATTTCTTTGACTATATGTTCCTTGAGAGTTCATTTTTATATATTCTATCCTAAAGAATGTTACTTTATATATAGAAAGGGCTGCATAAGTATTTGAATTAGTTGCCTCACTTTTCAGGTGCAAACACCAAAAAAAAAAAAAAAAAAAAGAAAGAAAGAAAGAAAGAAAGCATAACCAATCTTATATTTATGAGAGCATTATGATCAATAGTGCTTGGAAAATCTTTTTGGAATGTCTTTAATGAAGGTGTGGTAAGGGTTTTTGCAACTTTATACTAGCATGGAAAGTCCTCTCTAGCAGTAAAAGACAAAGTATGGCAAACAGAAACACAAATCCAAGGATTCAGAACAACAGTGAGTACCCAAATGAATTTGATGATTTAAAGAAAAATACTTGGTCAGAAATAATTTTCACAATGTTTGTAGTGGGACAAATGCTAAATCATTAAAGCATCTATTCAGTCACTTACCCCAGGATAAGTCTAATGAAATAACATAAATGTGGTTTCTTGCTATAGCACAGTTGACACGAGTGATATTAAGCACTGATAGAAATTTGATCTTAGCAGTGCATATATTTAATTATTTCTTATGTTTATTCAAATATTGGTTATTAGTTTCAATTTTACTGGAATGATTCTATATGTTTTTCTCCTGTATAATCAAAGTATAAAATGCATTTACTCATAATATATTGCCTTAAAACTCAATTTCGCATTTATAGTTATGAGCCCCTTGGTATGAGAATATTACCAGCTCTTCTTTTTGATGTTAAATAATTGTCAAGAAAGTGGCTCTCAATTTTGTCCTTATTTTTAAGGAAAGATTATGGCCTGTGTTATGACTACACATAGATATCAGGATATGGGAAGATACTAATGCCAAAAAAAAAAAAAACCCTGATGGTCTTGCCCATATTTACCATGCTGTAGTCCAGGGTTGATCAGTTTTAAAAGCTTCTTAATGAAATCTATCTTTAACTTAAAATAAAATGCATTCAAAGAATTGTTTGATTTTTTTTACTTACATCAAAATATTATATTTAGTTAGACTTACTGGAGCAAATGTTCCCTTGCCCTATTGAATTCTCATTCAAAGTTCCCTTGTTTCTGCTTATTTGTTTAAACTACTCAACAATGTAGTAATTAATTTCAAGTTAGCTTAATTTTGTCCAAGAAATTTAAGCATACATGGAGTATTGACATGTCATTGTAAATCCAAATGGAAAAAAATGTGACAAACACATTTCTCTTTCTGAACTCTTGCATCCTGTCCATATTTAAATGATATGTCTATCATTTAAAAAAATTCTCCTAAATCCTTCTGCTTCAGTTGTCTTTCTCATCTGTTATACTAACTACTTTGGTATCTGTGAGTATTGAAACTATTTTTTTTTTACAAACAAGGAACACAAGTCTCATGAAATACAATGAATTAAGACGTAACTCACCTACAGAAAGAGGGAGAATTTTTCAATTATTTGCCAAAATGGTAAAATTAATACTTGAAAGAAAAAGGAACAACTATTGGATTGTCTCCCATTTGAAAATTAGCTCTATTTGATTTCTTGTAACAAGAGCCTAAATGCATTTTGACCTTTTCATTTTTATTTTTAGAAATAATCAGATTTGTATACCTTTCTTTCTGATCTTTATACTTAAATAAAACTTCTCAAAATACCAGTGGCTTTGAAAACAGAGGGCTTGTTTTGATGGTATATACAAGGAATGTAAAAATAAAAAGCATCTTTTATATTTTCATCAATTTTATTTTTACTTTTAAATACTGTCACCATTTAAAGCCTAGTTAATAAAACATCAATGAGAAAATGAAGGCTATTTATATCAAGCATTTTAAGTACTTTAAAATGTATTCATGCTCAGTTACAATTGAAAGAGCCCCAAAGTCAAAAATGCCCCATGACAATGAATGGGCTATAGCTTAAAGCACATGAACTAGCCATACAAAATTTAATGAAGGATTTTATTTCTTCATGGATGCTTTATTTTTCATTTATCTTAAAATGAATGTGTGTGTTAAGAATATCCACCAGTACTCAATGTAGTAAACTTGAATGTATGAATAATCTATAAATGAATATATACATGGCCAAAGTTTAATTTGGCTTTCCATTAATTAAAGAAAAGCAGTTGGAGTGGATTTTTGTCATTATTATTCAATTCCTGCTTTTTTTCTCAAAGGTTTATATGCAAAATGAGAAAAATCAGATTTATCCAGGTAATACAGATATTTTGATTAAAAAGAAAAATTGTGTATGTTCTAGAAACATAATTATAACCATGCCAGAACCCCATTCTCCAATCATGTGGAGTTAAAAACTACAGTGTCAAATACACAGGTGATAGCTTCATCTTCAAATCCTTTCAGTTTTAAAGCTTTGATCATAAAATTCTTCATCCTGATCATTGCTTTCGGCAAGGGATACGTTTTAAAGTTTATCTTCAGGCTGACTATGGTGATTCTCCAGAAAATAGGTGAAGATGAATGAATATGGGGCTGTTAAAAATAACTGATATGCCAAATGACTTCCAGGAATATGATCATTGAAGGTCAACTTTAATTCTACTCTCACCAGAGACATTTGGCAAGTATGAACTGAGTCTTTACCGACCTTTTTTCTACTGCTGTCTGTAGGAATTTAGAGAGCTCCCACATGCATGCTCGTTAAAGACACCTCTAGAAAACGTCACCTTTAGCCTAATTTTGAGGCTTCCCCTATTTTCCTAGAAAGGAGAACATAATCGTTTATCATGTAGTTGTAAAACTGCATCCAGAGCTCAGGAGATGGAAGAGGCAATGTGTGACACAGACCTAAAGCTGTTTATATGGTCCAAAAATGTTAATAATGCATGTTTACTAGTATATCCTCAATACAACTTGCTAAATAATTTGCCAGATAACATTCTAATCACAAAGAGTACATGTAAGCACTCTTCCCTAACATTTTGTTAACTCAGGGACTGTAACACTCTTGTAGCACACACACACACACACACACACACACACACACAAACAAGTATCGTTTACATTTGGCTTTGACTTAGTGTGGGTAGATTTTAACATTTCAGTGTTATCATCTTCATACGTCATAAATGCTATCAGGCAGAAGATAAAATGGGTAAAGGTAACATTTTAACATTTTTCCTGAAAAATTTTCACCTTGCATTTAAAAAAGATTAGTGGATTCAAATATTGTGGTACATATATACAATGGAATACTATTCGGCCATTAGAGAAGATGATATTATGGCGTTTGATATCAAATGGATGGAGATGGAAAGAATTATGGTAAGTGAAGTATCCCAATCTCAGAAACTCAAGGGCCGAATGGTTTCTCTCATCTGTGGAAGCTAGAATACATTGAGAAACAGTACGTTAGACGGCTAAGCTAACAATAACTTCAAATTGTATGATTCTCGACACAACAGGGAAATGACTGACTAGGATACTTGGAGGCGTAGGGTTGGGGGTGGGGGGGTGAGGGTGTAGAAAGAACACCTAGGAGACTGGAGGGTGGGAATAGAGGGGAAATCATCTCTGAAGGACACCTCTATCCTCCACAAGATATCCATTTAATTCAGGGGTTCTTCTGAGAGAAACAGCAACATGGGGAACCCAAGTTGGGCGTCCATGATATGGCATTAGCCCTGGATAACTAAGTATATATACATTGGTTCTTGAATGTTTGATAATGTTTCCCCCTCATTTGTAACTCTATATCCATTTAATAAAAAAAAAAAGATTGATGCTAGTAGTTTCCATCCAGGTTTATAAATCCTCAGACTAATTGTAGCTGGAGTTCTGTTTAATATTGGAAATGGATTGGATTGAATGACAGATACTAACTGGTCATTTCATAAGACATTTGTAATTGCCCACTAGCTTGATTTAATTATTACAGATTATATTCACAGATCAGGATATCACTTTTTTCTCCATAAGTTTTATAATTATAAGTTGTCAATTCACAATAACTAATTTTTAAAAATAAATTCTTCTTGTAAATAAATCCAAATAAATCATGGATTTATGTTTTTAACAAGCTGTATCCTGAACAGGGCAGATAAATAAAGAACAAGAGAAAAAAATCAGGTAAGCAATTTTTTTGGCAAAAAGTTATTAAACATTAGACGTTAGTCTCCCATTACAATGATAGTTAAATTTAAACAAAATACATATTAAAATTTATTTCATCTTTAAAATAAGTATCACAAAACTTATAAGCTCAAACTTTTAACATGGTATAAGTAAAGAAAATTAAAAATAATAAAATTTAATATACTGAACCTGATAACTAAGCAATTTCCTGTAAATTTATGTAAATTAATCTAAAATCTATTTTATTTACCTATGAAGGCCTTAAAATAGTTACAAAACTATTTTGCTTTTTAACCACTGGATTCTCCTTATTTTTAAATTTGACCTTCATATTACTGAAGAACAACAGCTTACATTGGATTTGATCAGATCTTTTATGATATTTTGCTTATTAATGGGATTTATAAGTAAAGATAGCCGACCCAGTAAACCAGATTAAACAGCGCAAAAGCTGTTGGGAAAAATATTCGCGAGTAAGAGTCAATTTTGGCAATGCGTATGTGAATCCTTCCTTCCCTCCAAGATCCCGTTCTGCAGTCTTCAAAGCAGCAGAAGAAGCTGGCACAATCTTTGCCCTCCAAACACTGATACCCATAATCATCTTCTCCTTGCGGCAGAGAAATGCTATTCATTGGAATCAGAGTGGATCCAGCATGGAGACCAGAGGGCAACTGACAAAATAATAAATTAATTTTTGAGAAAAATTGCAGCATAAAGAAGGATCAATTTGTCCCCTCAAGACAAGCAATATAATCAATCTTGATTTTCCAAAATCAAGTATTTTCAATTCCAATGTATTTTTTGAGTACAATTTACATTGCAACATGCAACTTTCCTAATGTTCCAAAGCTTACGGATGATATAAATAACCTTACAATAAAATATCTTTATATCTTCAGAAAGTCAGTGCAACAAAATACTGTCAATCATGAAACTCACACTACATTTAGAATAAACCCTATATTTCTGCAATGTTACACTAAAACATTTATAATCCAATAAATGTTTGTTTGCCATGTTATGTTATTTATATTAACAATAATGAGAATTAATATCAAAGAAGACATTTTGATAATTCAAAAGATACAAGAATTTGTGAATGGACAGAAAAAAATAGAGGACTTGTAGTAGTGAATAAGTGCAAGTGAGAGAGGTACTTGAGCTAAAAACTTAGATTTAGAAATGACAAATGTTCAAAACGTGCTCTTTCTACCAATCTAGCTCCTCATAGCTGGAATTCTATTAGCATCTAATTTTTTGATAATTGTGATGAATAAATTTTATAACTTATGTAGAATGATCAGGGCTCCATCATGCTTGGTAATAATAGCTACCATTGTTATCAGGGTTACTTGGAAAACATATCAAATTACCATATTGTGATGTCAGGGTCTGAATAACACTTAAAAGATAAAATGTTTTGTTTTGAAAGTATCATAAATCAGGCAAGGTGAGAATATGACAGATCATTAAAGCTAGCACTTTCGTCAGAAAACATGGACTGAAATTCTAGCCTGGTTGACTAGAGTTGTATAAACTTGAACAGGAAATGTTATTATACCCTTTCCTCTCAGTCTTCTATTCTGCAAAAGTCAAAATAGCAATACTGTAGATCTGTTTGATGATTAAATGAGATGATACACATAAAGAAACAAGTAAAATACTAGAAACATAGCAAGTATTTGGTTTCCAGTAGATAATACTCATTGTTTTGCTTACTGTTCTTTTTAAACATTGATTCCTATAAACAATCTATCACAATCAACTATAAAATACATGATAAAACAAAAAAATAAGCAATAATTTTAAAAAACAACTGAATCAAAGAGTTACTGGAAAATTAATGAATTTTTCAATTAAAAAGCATGTAAAATATGCATGAAGATTGCTGTTTTAGTAATTCATCCTTCAGAACTTCTACGTATTTCAATGGTTATATAAATTTTGGATCATGCAACTTTTTATAATGAATGCTTTATCATCTAAACACTAATATATACAGTGTCAAAGTCACAAAAATTGTTGTAAATTAATCTTAATTCTTTCCAATGTAACTATTTATCAAAATTATTTTCACTTCGAACTTTGAAAAAATAACTCAAAGCAATACAAATTAATAGCTTGTGGAAAAGACTTTACTAATTAAGCAAAAATAAGAGTTTCTTGAATTTTGGACCTATATTCAAAGCCATTCCATTTTTAAAAAGAACAGAACTCATATCAGTAAATATTAAGAATTCACTAGATGCAAAATGAAGTAAATAACAATATGTAGTGATACTTTAAAAAGATGAAAATATGCAGTTTGCAATATCCATATTTGAAAGGATATGCACAGCTTAGAGAGAAACATCACTGCCCTAAACACAAATAAAAAATTCATGACTGCATTTGCCTAGTATATGGTAAAAATTGGAGCAAATTTGTTATGCAATGTTAATGATAGGACTATTTAAGATGGCACTCAGGGTCCTTGACTAAGCTCTTACTTTTTTGTGGAGCAATAAAATGATTTTAAAAATGAGACAAATTGGTATTCACTTCCTTGCCACCTAATAATTAAATAGCATATTTTCATGTGCTAATCAGAGTAAAAAATGATTGAAATACAAGTTATTACTTGGCACTTTTAAGGTTTATGTGGTAGAAAACACATTTCATATGTCACTCAGCACTGTCACAAGCAGAAATATATCAATTTTGCCAGACGCGGTGATGCAAGCCTGTAATACCAGAGGCTTAGGAGGCGGAGGCAGGGGATGGAAAGTTCAAAGTCAGCCTCAGCAACTTAACAAAGATCTAAGAAACTTAGTAAGACCCTGTCTCAAAATAAAAAATAAAAATGGCTCAATGGTGAAGTGTCCCTGGGTTCAATCCCTGGTACTGAAAAAAAAAAAAAAAGAAGAAGAAATCACTTGTGCACTCATGCCTAAGAGGCATGCTCAAACATTACAGTGCCCCCAAAATGGAGAAAAACCGAAAACAGCTCATTTTAAGAATGAACTAATCTTTGGAGGTCAGGATCATGGAGATTTTCTTTTAATGACACACAATTTTCTCGTTTTCTGATGCCCCTTTTCTTCCTCCAAAGCATCAAATTGATAACTTAAAAAGAAACTGCAGTTCAATGAATAATAAAAGTGAACCTAAATACACTATGTGTGTGCAAAAAAAATAGCCAAAGTTCTGACACACTATCAATAAAATAAAATACTGCTGACACACAGACTTCTAACTTGGAAACTACTAAATGATTAATGGGAAGAATATGTACATTCCAAACCATATTTATCTGAAGTACTTCACTATCCTGGCTGCTCTCCAAAACAGCATACAATGTAAAAATAAAAATAAATCAGTTAAAGTGATATAAAAAAGGAACAAAATACCAGAACAGGATATTCTATCCCACTTTTTATGATATATCAAAGGCATTAAGATTATAATTGAACCTAATTTTCAGAAATCTATCCCATTTACATGATCAAATATAAATATATCTAGTTATATATTATATGTATTTATTCAGTACATTATATTAATAATGTACTGAAATTCATATAATATATTTTAAGCACTAAGACATGCTAATCTCAAATAAAAATTAAGACTAAATAAATCCTGGCTGGAGTGATAGCTCTTCAGTTGCGGCACTTGCCTTGCATGCGTGAGTACGCGAGTTCAAACCCCAGCACCACGTACACAATTGAGTGTCAGAGAAATGAAAGTCACAAGGAAAACTAAAACTAAATATTGCTTCTCTCTTTCTCTCTCTCTCTCACTGTCCCTTTCTCTCTTTAAAAAAAAAGACTAAATAAATAATCTTTTAAGTATAAATTATATAGTGCTGTGGTTTAGATATGCGGTATCCCTGAAAAAGCACATGTGAGAGACAATGCAAGCATTTTCAAAGGTGAAATCATTAGGTAATGAGAGGAGTAACCTAATCTGTGAATTAGCAGCCTGATGGGCTAACTGGGTAGTAACTACAGGCAGGTAGGATGTGGCCAGAGGAAGAGGTGTGACTCTGGGGATTATATTTTGACCCTGGTGAGCAGAGCTCTCTCTCTGTTTCCTGAATGTCACACCCTGAGCTGCTTTTTTTCTGCCACACATTTTCAATATAATGTTCTACCTCACTCACTTCAGGCCTAGAGCTATAGATTAGGCCCCCCCTGCACTGAAACTCTGAAAGGGTGAACCAAATTGAATTTTTCCCCTAAATTGTTCTTGTCAGATATTTTAGTCACAGTGATGCAAAAGCTGACTAAAACATAAAGTGATATGTTTATCTAATTATTTTTTATACTATATGCTAATATCATTAATGTTGTTAAATTAGTAATACAAATGGTAAATATTATTAGGTGGATTTATTTGTATTATAAAATACTAACATCACTCTTATTAATTCCCTTTGTATAGCATTACACACAAGAATGGCAACTTAAGCACTGGTTTTCTCTTTTATAAATCCGTCAGGATGGATGTTAAAAATTATGAAATCCAAATCAGTGTCTAAAACGGAACATACATTTTTTTATGAGAATTTTTCCACCCGTATGTTAGAGTTTATTGTGAATTTCTAAAGTCGAAGAACAGAGGCCAATGGAAAAAGTATATCCAAGGAAAAGGCATCTATCTCAGGAAGGCCAAGGAAATGGGACCATGAGTGTGGAAGACACTCTACCCTGTCAAAGCTCCAGAGATTCTCACTTCAAGGTAGAAAGAACAGAATGATAAGCATGATGGGAAACATGGTGGTAGTTAAATGCCCATTTCTGGATCAGGTGTACTACTTTGAATGACAGTCCTTATACCATGCCTGCCAATATGCTGACAGGTGATGGCTTACTCATTGTTGACTCTAACTTCTTACAGGAAATAATACCTCCCACTATCTCAGGGAAGATTAGGACTCACTTTTTTGATGTTAGAATGTCCTAGTAATACCCTCATTATCCTCATACTTATTATTTTGAGAGTATATGTGTATATTTGGAAGTAATGAGATATTATGCTCACCAAACATAAAAATGAAATCTGACAACTAAGAACTTTAGATAACATTTAGATAACACACTTGCAGGGCCTACTGGAGAGTAATCATCAAGAAACTTTGAGGTAAACAAACGACGAAATGAAAAAGAAAAAGTGATTTGAATAGTTAGAATTATTAATGACTCAGGAAACAAGAACATTAACCCTTGTAATTATAAATATTTGAAGTGATGCAATCGTTTAAGGAAAAGCAAAGGAAGAACAGCTAGAAAATATGGAAATCAAAATGCTATGGTAGTTCTTAAAATACTCAAAAATTTTAAAGTACAATCTTGAAGAAATTTCCCATCCTATACAGGAAAAAAAAATATCTCCTTGTAAAAAAAGAGAAAAAGAAAATCTGGAATGGACAGTTAACCTAGGAAGCATAAATCTGTTTAATAATCGTTATAGAGCAGAAAATAGAAAACTTTGAGAACAAAAAAATTTTAAAAAATTCACAAAATAGCAGACAACATATGAAAAATTGAAGTAAAAAACAAAGCAAAACAAAAAATATTTATTCTTAAGAAATATTTTATACCATGTTAAATATAATGAAAAAATTTCAATAAGAAAAGAAAAAGTTTACCTACTAATAATAAATCATATTGACAGGAGAATTAGTCTCAACAATGAACTCAGAACTCAAAACTAAAAATTAACTAATATAACAACTATAAATCATAAAGTAAAATACTGAGAGAGAGAGAACAAGCAAGACAGCAGGAGATCTAGCTATTTTTTCATATTTTTCTATTTTTGATACCTTGAGATTTGGTACACCAAGCATTAAAAGCACAAGAAAAGTAATCATCAGAAGAAAGTGAAATCAGGGTTCATTCTGAGCATTGGGACCAAAGTTGCTAGGTAGAGAAATTTATTTCTAATTGCACATTATTTTTCTATTTATCCTTTTGATATGACCATTTATTCATATTACTATTAGTTTAAAATTGGTTGTTTTTAAATGACTTTTCCTCAATGACTAATCTTGTTTCTTTCAGCTGTAACAGTGTGTGGTGTTTAAGCAGGAAGTATGAACATGAAAGGATGTTATTTGGAAGCAAAACTGACAGAAAAAGCCATTAATGGTATCTAGATATCTGCAGAGGAGCACCATAAGACCATTGTCACAACCGACATTAAATGATTACTCCATCTCCTGGAAACCTCCCACCATCCACTGACTTTTTACAATTACTGAAGCAACCTTTCTGCTGTATTTCACATTTCAACAATGTAACATAATCCTTTCTGGGAACTTTGCCAAATGCCACTTCAGGGGAAAAAAATATGTGTAATTTGTGAAATTATGGATTGATATATTTTTTGTGATTCTAATACATACCCCGAAAGGCAGATGAATGTTTAGTCATACAGGTATATACTGACTAAAGAAGAATTTGTGTGCAGAAGAGTTTGTGAGGTAGGGTTGAAGAGGAAAATATCTCTATATATTATTGTCTCCACCCTAAAAATACTTAAATTCTGGCTTTTGAAGGTATATTAGTTCTTGAACTATTATAATAGTCTCCAAATTTATTTCCCTGATACATTTGCCATCCAACAACAAAATTCTAATTTTCTTTCAGAAACATATATGTAAATACATCATCCTGCTAAATAACGTGCTTGACTTACCAGTGCTGACAGGGTGAAATCTAAATGCTTAGTATTGCACTGGTGACTGCATAATCTGGCCATAAACCACTTTTGTAACTTTAACATGAATTGAATTCTTTTGTAAGGTTCCTATTTTGTAAACTCTAATAGAAACATCCCATATTTACTTTTTCCAAGATAGCAGTCACCCCCTGTGTCTACTGAGCATTTGAAATACGCCAAGTGCTACTAAGATGCTGAACATAAAATTTTACTCTTAATTAAAATCAACCTAATCATATGCAGCTAGTGGCTACACTATGACACATCACAGCTTGGGACATTAACGTCTTCTTTTTATTCTCACTTATAAGCCACACTCAGCTCATATGATTCACTTTGTCTTCAATGCTATCCCTAATTAGATATTCTGAAAATTGCAGCTTATTTTTCAAAGTATTACTTCAATGATATTACATGTTCTCTGAAATTTTCTCTACCAAGCATCCTTTGGAAGAATTAGTTTGCATACTTTTTGAATAAATTATTTACACTTGAAATGAAAGGAAAGTTTCCCATTCCACTGTGACCCATATTGCCTTAAGCCTCGTTTAAATGCTGTGTGCCTAGTAAATCAATGTTTCACAGACCACATTACACAGTGTCTCAAGACTGCTTTGAGAGCTAGGCATTGACTCCATATGCCAGACTTCTGATTCCTATTTCAACAAGAAGAGTTCCTCAAAAAAAAAAAAAAATATATATATATATATACACACACTATTTACATTCATTGTAGAAAAATATTCTGCTACAGAAAACATATGAGGAGCCATCTCATTAATTCTCTAACAGCCTCTATCTTTACCTTTGATTACAGTAGATTGTTATTTCTATTATGCCTTATTATCTTATGCTTGCATTTCAAGTTCATTTTTCTACAACTAGATTTAAAGACTCCTGAAAGCAGAGAAAATTTTTTTCTAGGGATTAGACCCAGGTGTGCTTTACCACTAATCTACATCCCTTTTCATATTTTTCATTTTGAGACAGGGTCTCACTGAGGTGCTAAGACTGGCCTCAAACCCACAATCTTCCTGCCTGCACCTAGGAAGTTACTGGGATTGCAGAGCTTTGCCACCATGCCTGGCTCCAAAGAATTTATTTATTTTGTGTCCAAATTGTCCTGTTCATTGCTTGTGAAATAAATTTCTATAATTTTACATTTGAATCAAATCAAGACCCTAAAGGTAACTTTTATTCTCAAATGAGTATATCAAGCTCCTGATAAAGGTATAATAATATAACTAAATCACATTCTTAACAAGTGGTAATAAAGAAAAAAAAAGCATATTGGATGGAATCTAAACCAAATCAAATGTCATTAATATGCACAATATAAAAGGAAGAAAAAATATATAAAAAGGGAAGAGGAAAAGTATCAAGGAAGGGCAAATAAAAGAAAGATTGAAAACAGATGAAAAGAATAGTGAAGGAATGAAGGAACAAATAAAGGAAGAAAATTAATATGGAAAATAGAGTAGAAAGCATCTTTGTTAATTCATGTTCTTCTTAAAGTGTTCATGATAGCTAAAAATTTGTTGTGAGCAACGATCACCTCTACCTAAAGAACACATATCCTGGAATTCTAGGATGCTTATCCAAGCAGTTGAAGAGATGTCAAGGAGAGGATTTCAGTTCTGCTTAATAACCCACATGTTGACCTTACAGTGATTCTGGCCAAGGAAGTTGGTCTTAACCTGACTATTGCTTCAAATACTTGGGAAAAGAAAAAGGAGAGAAAATGCTGGATTCAAAATGATTCAGAATTTTGAGTCTATTAAGAAAATGGAAGAAAGGAGAACGAGGCAGATGGAAGGGTTGATCTAAGCACAAGCAACTAAAGCAGGTGTAAGGATGAGATGCTGTGAGATCTCTGAGTTCAGGCTGCATATTTAATGATCCTGGTTGAAACAGATGAACCATGTGACTTCTACTAAACCCTTAAGCAGAAGGTTTAAGACAATGTCAAATATAACTATTTATTCTTTATAAAAGTGTATTCTGATTTACCTGATTAGGAATACCATATGACTGAATACTGGTCTAGGGAAGTCAGATTTGTTTACTGATTCTATCCTTTCAAAGAACCAGTTAGGGATTAGGGCTGAAAGAGCTCATAAAGCACACAAAGAGAGAAAAACTAAAGAACTTCATTTTGGATAAATGAAAAAAAAAAATTTTCATCACCTAGGCAGTTATCTGTTGCTATTTGTCATCAGTTGAGGCTTCAAAGCAGTGATTTAATTTTTCTTCCTTGCTTTTCCACCTTTAGTATTTTGCATCCTGGATTTGATGTTAAAATTTAAACACTAAATAGTTTTTTTTCCCTTAAATAATTATATCCAAAAGTCTCTAATATATATTTGATGAACTTTTGATTTAACAACAACATAATTTTAAAATTGGCATACTATATCTCAGCTCTCTTGAGTAATTGGGCCATCTAGAACTAGAGTTGAGAGCATATGATCTGCAGGCAAACTGATCAGCTCCTGTCCTACAGCGCTCATTTAGTTTTGTGTCCTTACATAGTAAAATAATAGCACATGTTATATATTCTTAGAATGAGAGTAAAAAATCCATGTGAGATTACAGATTGACTGTCTTTAATGTTAGTTATTTTTATTCTATACATTTTCTTTTCTTTTTTAAGTGAGAAAGAAAGAGAGAGGGAGGGAGAGAGAGAGGGATCAATTTTATTTATTTTCTATCTGTTTTTTGTTTTCCCAACACCTAGTTGTATATGTGGTGCTGTGATTTGAACCTGGGTTCTCGTGCATGCCAAACAAGTGCTCTACTGCTGAGCTACCTTCCAGCCCTATTCTAAACATTTTTGATCAAAACTTCCAGAAGTAAAATTTGGAAGATAGCAAACATACTATAAGTAAAGGATGAACCAAGAAATCTAGAAAGAATATTTGGATTTAATTAAAGGAATTATTAGAATACCTTTATTTTTCTTTACTGAAAAAGCTAGCAATGGATATTAAAGTTAATATCCTTGCTTTCTGATACATCCATTAAGGGACTTTATTGAGTCCTATGGATATGCTAAAATGATATAACAGGAAAGACTCACAGGCTTATTGTCCAGAGCAAATTATAAAATTTGTACATAAGCAATGTGCTCACCTTTTAGAACATTGTGGGAATCTGGTTTGCCCCTTGGACTGTAACTTGAAAAGTAAATTGTAATGAAAATGTATGGCAAATTTTTATAAAGAAACCAAAGAAAAAGTGGGTAGGGAAAAAGTCACTGAATCCTGAAATTATTTAAGTTAGGTAACATGAAAAACTCCGTACCTCACTATATATACATTGTGGCAGGTGTTTGAATCTGTATGCATCCACAGCCATTTTATGTAGATCTTATTTATTCGAGTATTTTGAAACAAATCTGCTTTGAAAATATTTACTGAAATTAGTGATGAATTATCTTTTTATAAATTTTAGAGAAATAATTGTCTACTTTTTTGAGTCCCCTGAGAACAGGAAAATATAAAGAAAGGTTTACAAGCCTGAGCTCTGACACCAAAGTAGACCTAAGTCTGAATCTTGGATCTCTCACTTACTAAGCTGTCCTTCTGCAAATCACTGAATTTATTCTTTAATTTATGGTCTGAGAATGAATGAAATCATGCATGTGAAATGCTCCAAGGAGTACCTGAAACATTCAGCAAATGTGAGATACTACTTTCCTGTTGTTATAATTGTCATTGTAAAATTAAATTACAGTCAATTACCCAAAACTTAAGTATATTGGAATAAGTAAAATCAATTTTAATATATAAACTGATGCAATATAAATTAAGGTAGATACTATATGATAGGAAAGGGAGAGTAAGGGAGTATAAATAGTATAAATATGAAACAAAAATAACTTTATTATTGTGACCTTTTACTACAGCTGGGTTACAATTTTAGAGGCATCTCTAAGAGTAAGTTAATTTTGTGAGTCACTTTATTGTTAAAAATCCAACTCAATACAAAAATATAATCAAAGACAAATCTTAATGTCTTAGGCACAAAAAAAAATACTACTTGAGGAAGATTTTGTAGTATAAGAAATTACTCTGCAAGAGAGATCCAATAAGATACTCTACTGGACAGGTAATATTGGGATCTCCAGTTTTATCTTCTTTCTTTGGTACCAGAGATTGAACCTACGGGCACTTAACCACTGAGCAACATCCCCTGTCTATTTTTTATATTTTATTTTAAGACAGGGTCTTGCTAAGTTGCTTAGGACCTTGCCAAGATGCTGAGGCTGGCTTTGAACTCATGATGCTCCTGCCTCAGCCTCCCGAGTCGCCGGTATTACAGGCATGCGCTGCTGCACCAGTCTCTACAGTTTCATATTTCTATGTATCCTTTATCATAGTGCCTTAACAACCCCTATTAGCTTAAACAAAGACAACACAGGCATTTGAAACAGCATCTCCAACTAAGTTGGGATTTATGAAATAGCTCTTTTGTGACATACCGAGGCCTTGGTTTTTAGCTTCCTGTCTCTAGTAGTCTTTCCTTTTTTGTTGCTAGTAAAATAATGCAAGGTTCCATATTCCATCAAGGCTGCAAAAACAAAAATGAAACACACAGAAACAAAGAGGTCCATCGCCGTCACATAAGAAACCTTAGGCAAAGACTTCCTGGCAATCGTACTCAGAGTTGTCATAGTCAAAACAGTAGTAATACCTATGGAGCAAGGGAGGAAAAAAAGGTTAAAAATAATTGAAGAGACTACATTTATTTTTCCATCTGATCTGGCAATATTGTGAGCTGAAATAAACAATGGAATCAAAAGAATATAATTGCTAGTGATTTACAGAAAGAATTACTGGTAACCATAGATACACTATGTTGAATGCACTGTTTATCTTTGTGAATTTTAGTTATTTAAATTACTGTGGGCTGCAAATTGATGCCCAATACCCATCCTTCTCTTTCTCCATAGTAATAAAATACCGATTTTGTAACAAGAATGTGGTTGCCCAAAAAAACAACTTAATTTGCCACCTTCCCAGCAGCAGAGTGTGACCACAGTCTAAGATTTAGCCAAGAGGATCTGAGTCAAGAATGAAAGCAGTCTAAAAGATGGTATTAAGAGATGATCTGCTAGAACACAATGGCCAGAGACCCTGCAATCATCTTAGATCAGTATATGACCCTGACAACTCAGATCATCCACAATTCCCAAGAAAGCTAGAAGGAGCCTGAACCCTTAAACTCCAGTGTGCAACATCGCATTGAACTACCTACAACTTGACTGCCACAGGAGAAACCAATACCTTTCTACCTAACTGAAGCAACAGCAATTGGAGGTTTTCTGCTATATATGTTTAAAATTAATCCAAACTAACATAGGACCTTTTATATGCTAAAATTATTTTAGCCTTCTTTCTAACCTCAGAGATTAAGTATTCAGGCATAATTATATCAAGTGAATACTTCAAAAGGACTAAGCAAATATACTCAGTAGGCATAATAGCGATATGACCAGGAGTCCTAACCCAGTGTGTATATCTTTGGAAATATCTGCCTCTCTTTACCTATTGACCTTCTTATGGTTCCAACCATTAATCTTAGCTCACTGTTATGGTTTGCAAATAAGGTGTCCTCCAAAAGCTCCTGTGTTGATGCAGGGATTTTTGGAGGGGGAATAATTGGATTGTGAGAGCTATACCTAATCAGACCATCCTACTTTGAAAAGACTGACTGGGTGGTAACTTAAGACAGGTGGGGTGTGACTGGAGAAGGTAGATCAATGGGAGCATGCCTTGGAAGGGTGCGTATTACTTGTGATCACTTCTCTCTCTCTGCTTCCTGGCAGCCACAAATGGAGCAGTGTTCCCCCATCACACGCTTCCACATGGTCCCCCGAGCAATGGAGTTGACTGTCTACGGACTGAGACCTATGAAACCATGAGCCCCAAGTTAGCTTCCTCTCCTCTAAATTGTTCTGGTCAGGTCACAGAAACAAAAAGCTGACATGGTCACCTAAATCACAGATACATTTGCTAGGTCTCTTCTTGCCTAAACGGTTACACACTACATATGGCCCTATGGTTGGAACTGTTCACCCTCAAAGTGTTGAATATATATTGCTAAATACTTCTTAATTTGGCCAGTATTTATAGAATGACAAAATCTATGATAAATCAATAGGCTGTAGTTACTGACTCTTTGGAATGGTGAAGGCAATAGCCACCATTTCTTTTATGTCTGCTCTGAAATATGTCCTAAGAATCCCTGCAATGTACCAATTTTTTTAGTTTTACCAGTTTTTAAATTTGGAACAGAAAATGACACAAGTATGCTGAAAGAAAATACAGATTCACTCTCTAACTCCACCTATTAGCCTTGTATTCTTAAGGAAATTTCCTTACTCCTATGCCTCTCATCTAAAGGACTAACACAGTAATAACACTTTGCTTGATTCCTAAAATCAATAGATAAAAAAGTAACTAATTTACTTGTTTTTAAAATGGATACTTAGATTACTGATTTTAAATCTTTATTCCTTTCTAATATCAGTATTTTAAACATATAATTTCCAAGCCTATTAGTGTTAGTCTCACACTTCTTTGGTCATTATTCTAATATTGCTTCCACAGAGAGATTTATCAAGATACCACACTGAACAATAGCAAATATTACATCCACCCACGTCCCACAAGCATTTATATGTTATAATCTATTAAAATTCAGTTTGAAATATCTTCAAATTTCCCTTTATTTCCTATTGGACCCATAGGTCAAAGATCATTCTTTTTTAAATTTCAAAACATGTGAGGGCATTATTAGTTACACTATGTTTATTAACTTTTAATTTCATTCTGTCAGACAATACACTCAGGAAAACTGAAATCTTTTGAATTTTGTTGAGATCTTGGTTTATTTTTCACATGCACTTGAACATATTTTATGTGTTGCAGTTAGGTGCTGTATTAAATCAGTAAATATCAATCAGTTTAAGCAGTTGGTAGTTTCATTCAGATTTTCTACATCTTAACTGACTTTTTTCTTGTAGTTTTAACACTGAATGAGAAAAGGATGTTAAACTGTCCAATTATGATTGTAGATTTGTCCATTTCTCCCATTATTCCTGAAAGTTTTTGCATAAATTATTTTGTAACCATGTACATTGTGTTGATTTTGAATTCTCAAGATTTTAATGTCTGTGTGAATATTTTTTGGCTTCTCTGGGGAGTCAAGTGTACCGTACAGAATTAATAACCCCTTTTCCCCTCCTTCTCCACCCTTCCTCTTTTCTCTCCCTGCCCTCTTCTCTGCCCCACTTCCCCAATTCAAGGCCATTATTTTGGAGACAAGGAAGCTGAAGGTGAGCAAAGCTGGAGAGAAGCTGGATAAGAATCAAGCTCAAGGTACTTTTTCTTTATGTATGCATATATAAATGTGTAGCAATGAATCTCTCCAGTATGTAAGAACATGCTGAACTACTAAAAATTTGATCAATTTATTAATTACAAGATTTTGAAACCAAAACTGTATTTTAAAGGTTTTGCATGTAGTATATGGTAAATCAGTTCAAAGATTTCAAGACTCCCATTTCCCTCAACTTTTATACTTTTAGGAGAGGGTATTAATTCACAACATTCACATAGTCAGACAAAGGAAGATTTCTGTAACTATTTTGGCTTCCACAATTATGTCCCATCTCAAATTTAAAAATCTTGAAGTCAATCTATGAATGGATTTTATCATCAATAATTATATTAAATTTTGTTTTACTAAAACATTGTTGATTTTCTATTTAATAAGATAGGAAAAAGTACAGTAGAATTTAGCTAACAGGCATTTGTTTCTCCAAGTTAGTAATTAACATCACGGTGATTAAATTGAGAAGAACATGGTGGATTTCCTATTAAAATATCTCTGAAGTCATAGTAATAAGAAAATATTTGGGATATTAAAATGACAATGAGAAACCAATTCAGATATCATTGCCCTTTTCTCCATGGCTTCCTCTGGTCAAGATCCTCTGATTATCTCCCATCACCTGCTGAAAAAAATCCAAGTTCTTAACATGGCTCATAAAGACATAAATGAACCTAGCACTGTCCACTCTCCAATCTCTTTTTCTGACACTATTCATTCAATAGGTTCTCCATGCCTTGATTATCTTTCTGTCAAATATCTACCAAATTAGCTTCACGTTTCATTATTAGGTCACTTCTCAAAAGCCACCTCCTCAGAGGTCTCTCCAGATGCCACACTATGCTGCAGCAAACATGTCTACCCACATCCCCTGTCATTTCTGACCACTAATTTTTGCTTCTCTTCATAGCCTTCATCACTCACTGAAATCTTACGTTCTTTTCATTTTTAGCATTACATTTTTTCACACTAAAATATAGCATACACATGAACATTTTATAACTTTGCTTTCCTGTTAACTGTGCAACACCAAGAATCCTGACTGCTTCACAGAGAACATTTCATAATTGTTAAAAGGTACTGTGAATAAATTGCTTCAGGAAATTGCTCCTCCATGAGATGTAAATATATGTATGAACACTTAAAAACTTGATTCTACAACTTCATAGAGCCCACAATTATAAGAGGTATACTTCAAGTTAGATCCAGTGATGCTTATCTTTACAATTAACATCCTGTTATTGGAAAAATAGAAATCCATGTAAGAATATATGATTCTCTCTTTCATGACACTCTAGCATATGATGTTATACAAATAGTATAAACCCACTCAAATTCTCTTTGGAAAAACAATATGAGAATAAAAGCAAAAATACTATGGTAACTTATAATTGTAGTACCATACAAAGAGCCTATAGTAATGTATATACTTTGAAACACAAAACAATTAGAAATAATTGTAAGAAACAAAACTTATAAGTGAGTGCTTAGACCCCAAAAGAGAACATATTTCTTAGAGCTACATACTTTAAGTTTTATCTCAGCCACTTTTATATGATCTGCAGTTCACTAATGGAATTATTTATCAGCTATCACAGAAATCACATGAAAACTCTTTACCAGTAAAATACAAACTGTCTCAAATTTTTAAATGTTTTCACACATAATTATCACCACATAAATATTCACACACACAATTAAAATTCATGCCTCAGACTGATCTTGAAAATAAATTGATTAGCAAGTTTTCTTTGTGTATCAATTCACAAATGTAAGTTATCTTAACAAATATATAGTAGTCACTTATTTTTTCATATGATTTGGTTACTGTAATAGATGCAGTAAGAGAAAAAATCTTTTTATCAAGTATGCATTATAAATTACTCTTTAAACAGCCAAATTTCAAATATTCACAGATTAATTGCATATTTTATATATCACAGAAGCCAGAGAGAGAGCTTCTTGTTCCTTTCAGCTACCTGGCCTTTGAAACAGATACCTCATTTGCAATCATACGAAAGCAAGGAATTTAAAGCCATTCAAACATGCACCAGCAAATAAATGATGATTATGAGTGACAAAATAAAACTGATGAAAGTCATTGAAAATGTTGACCAAATTGAGATTCAGAGATTTTATGTGATTTTTATGTATTCTTATTGCATATCCATACTTCCTTTCACTTGTCAGCACGAAAATTAAACAATTTTCTGAAATTTCAATCTCTTCACTATTTTATTTTCTACTTGTCTTTTATAGGTTCCTTACAATATGGTATTTCATTAGAGTTTCTATCCATTTTCCTCTTTTTATGGTCTAGAGGAATATTTTTTAATATTTGTACTTATACAGTTTTATTATAATACAGTGGTTTTAAAAAACCTCTGAAAATATTGCATAATATTACATATCATACCCAGTGATGTTCTTGCAGGAACTGCATCTTTATTGATCCAAAAAGACACCCAAGAAAGAACTACTGTAAGAATGCAGGGAATGTAGGTCTGAATAGTGAAATATCCCATTCTTCTGCTCAGGTCAAAAAAAATCGTCATGATAATATAATCCCCTGGAAGAAAAATATGTTTTACTTTGGATAGAAAATGTAAAAAAGTATATATTGCAATTCATATATTTAAATACCAATGCAATTCAATGCTATATCATTCATGGATGTGTGTTTTCTCCTTACCAGAGATTGTGTGAGAGATTTCAGTTGAGTTTCGTAACCCTACAAATGCAAACTGATATAATCTCCAGTACTTAGGATCAGCCACTTCCACAGAGGGCTTTTTCCACTTATACTCAATTTCATTTTTAGGGTATCCATCTGGAAGGAAAATTAAAAGTAAAAAAAAAATACATACATATAGATTAGCAAGATCCAAAGCTGCTAAGATTGCAATACCAACATTACCCAAAAGCCAACTCTTGGAGATACTTCCCTCACATGTTATTATAAGATCTGTCAAATATAGATAAATCTGAAAGAAATATGCATGTATAAAGCATAATTATTTAACAGTTATTTCATCCCATATGCTGATATTTAAGCCAACTTTTTTAAGCCTTAGTGGCTGGAAGTGGGGACACTTCTTCACGTGATCCTAAGTGTTCAGCATTTTATAACTCAGCTTTGTGTACAAATGACATTCAACCCCAGAAGGATGCCAAAATCAAAGCATGGAATTACCATATTTTGAAAATGTCCTCAGGTCACAGTTGCCTGCAAACTTACATTTCTGACTTCAATTTTTTTATGTAAATTTTTGTGACCAAACATTTCTTCCTATTTTTGATCACTCACATATTTTTGGAAATATTTTAATAATATGAAGCTTTTAATTGTTGCAATATAGGAGTTGTTCTACCATATTGCAAAAATAAAGTTCATGGATTCACTATAAGTATTTCCAACATAGTATATTATTTTGCAGGGTTTCTTATCATAATGTGATAATGCTTTCTAGGTTATAGTTACATTATTTTTCCATAGTTCCTATTCATTATAATTACAGAGATAATTGAGTGTAGTGACAATATAAAGAAATGTGAGCACAAATAATTGTGATTGTTCAGATGCTTAGCCACCTTGACTCTCAAGACATTGACTTGAAATTTGAAATATTGGAGATAGAGTCTTAATTTTCTACCGGCTCTTGCATAGCATACCTGAAAAATTAGTTATGATGAGTGTATTATGTCCTTGACACCCAATTCCGTTTACAAGGATGGATTATTAATTGCAAGTAGTGACAATCAGAGTCAAGGAAAAATCACAAGATTTAAGAATGTCACTAGGGTAAAGTGCACTAACTGCTACATTATACAACATTTACAAATCAATTATTCTTGAGCATTCCTAATAATCAAGCCTTTTGCCCTGATTTGGCTGTCTTATTCATTGAGTGAGATATAAGATCATTAATATACAAAGATGTGGTAATGAAATAAAATTCATGGAGATCTTCCAAGAAAATAGTCAATAAAGGACAAGACATATTTAGAATTTAGTCAGTGAAGAGGTAGGGAATTTCTTATGTATAAATAATCACCTCACACTCTACTGAGAATAGGTTCTAGAAAAAATAATCAACTTTTGAAGGAAGGAAAATAGCATTAGACAGTTTATGGAAATAAGCAATATATTTTTATTAAAAATTTAGTTATTGTACAATCAAAAATACATCTAAAGTAACAATACTATATGCATATATTCTTAAATCAGATTTACCCCCTGGATGCCTCCCTCTTCTCCCTCCTTTTCCCCTCCCACACTAGCCCCTTCCCCTTTCATTCCCAATACATATCTATGATTGCCCTAGATTATGTGTTACTACGCCTTTGCTGGATCTAATACATGAGGTTGACTACCTTTCACACAGGCCCTGGGTTTAGCTTCAGCCTCCCCAAATGAATGAAAACATTTGACCCTTGCTTGACTCTTTGGGTTTTGCTAATGTTGCTTAACATGATTTCTTCCATTACCATCCA
Source organism: Aplodontia rufa (assembly GCA_004027875.1). Taxonomy (NCBI): domain Eukaryota; kingdom Metazoa; phylum Chordata; class Mammalia; order Rodentia; family Aplodontiidae; genus Aplodontia; species Aplodontia rufa. Next base: position 4,762 of record PVKS010015211.1, on the reverse strand, counting down.
TTTACCTTCAAAGGCTGCGATATCATTGTTTTTAGTAGCTGAGTAGAACTCCATGGTATATATACCACAATTTTTGGATCCATGCATCCAGTGAGGGGCATCTGGGTTGGTTTCATATTTTAGCTATTATACATTGAGCTGCTATGAACATAGATTTTGTTGTGTCCCTGTAATATGCTAATTTTAACTCCCCTAGAAAAATATCCATAAAAGAGATTGCTGGATCATATGGTGGGTCCATCCCTAATTTTTTGAGGATTCTCTGCACTACTTTCCAGAGGGGCTGTACCAATCTGTAGTTCCACCAATAGCATGTTAGCGATCCTATCTCCCTGCAACCCCTCTAACATCTGTTATTGGTAGTATTCTTCATCTTTGCCAATATGAGTGGAGTGAGGTGAACTCTTAATGTAGTTTTGATTTGCATTTCTCTGATTACTAATGATTTAGAATATTCTCTCATGTATCCATTGGCTTGCTCAATGTCCTCTGTTGAGATAGGGATCAAAGGAACTTTTATAAACTATGTAAAGGCTATGTATGCCAAACCTTAGGCTAGTATAATACATTATTTTAAAGAGAGAGAGGGACAGTGAGAGAGAGAAAAACTAAATTTTATTTAGTTTTTCATGTGACTTTCATTTCTCTGACACTTGATTGTGTACATATGTGGTGCTGGGGTTTGAACCTGTCCTTGAACATGCAGGGCAAGCGTGTAACCACCGAAACACCTCTCCAGTCCCAGCAGTACATTTTTTAAAAGTCATTTATATTATTTATATTGCCTAATTATTATCTAAATCAGTATTTTCATAAAATATATGAGAGGATAAATATGTCAATAAACATGAAATAAAATTAATTTTACAATAGAATTATTATACATATTTTCTTGGAAGAAAGTGTTAGATTAGTTAGTTATAACCACTCCTATGTTTCATTCTCTTCTCCTTTAATTGAATAAGCTCCTCTTCAATGATTAAAGTCTTCTCAGGTATTTGGTATTCCTGTAGTAAATACTCTACACACAAACAATTTTTGGAACACATTCTAAAAATCCAGTGAAATAAACTTAAATTATGCCTCCAAGAAAATGAATAAACTAAAAGTTGTAAAGATAATTATACACACACACACACACACACACACACACATTCACTACACATTTAATCACTTTTATATATAAAAACAAATAACTCATGCACTGTTTGCAATTATTTTATCTAGAGTTGAATATTATCCACACTTCAAAAATTTTTTCTCAATAAGTATTTTACATTTTTAAAAAATTAAGTTTGAGGTTAAACTCTATGAAATTATCAAGTATTTTCTAACTTACAGCTTGAAAATTCCAGTGGACAGGAATGTTCATCCATAGGAAAGTTATGAAGCTGAAGGTAACATTCTGCATTAATTGTCAATCTATTTAAATGAAAGATAAGTATTAAATACAGACTAATAGCCTTCAATTATTAAATTCTCTTGTCCAATTTTAAAGCATAGTATTGGCCTATGATAATAGAATATGATAGCTTAGAATAAAATAATTCAAAAGTCTCAAGGTCTTAAATGGTGATATATCATTCATAGCTGAGTATGAAAATTCCAGCATTGTCCTTTCCAGCCAACTAAGTCACACTGTATATATTTTAATAAAATATTTTTACTATCATTTGAAAATTCATACTTTAGGATGTCCACAAACACACATTCACGTACACATGCACCCTCACACAAGATTAACGCATCGTACATGATGGTGTCATGATATTCTCATCTTAATTTATGAATACCTTCCCATTAAGAATGATTTTAACAAGCAGCTCTGTTCAAGGAAATAAATTAAATAAATTTTAACCTTACATATCTACCTTATAGCTCAATTTTTTTCTTAAGAAAGTTTTACTGCTTAAATAAAAGCAATAAAACTTTTATTTAAGCAGTAAAATTAAAAGAGAGAGAGAGAGAGAGAGAGAGAGAAGAACAGTGAGAGAGACAGAGAGAATTAATTTTATTGAGTTTTTCACATGGCTTTCTTTGCTCTGACACTACACTTAGTTGTGTATGTGCTGGGGTTTGAACCTGTGCACCTTGCATGCCGGGCAAGCGCCCTATCCACTGAACCACTGCTCCAGCCCCAAAGCACTAAAACATTGTTAAGGTTGTTTTACTAATTAAGGATGCTTGAAATTCATTTTGCAAAATTTTATAGCAGGATGGGCACCTAGAGAATTATTTCAATAATTTTCATTGCAGGTTACTTCTCATGTAACACTAACTCTGAGCTTAAATAAATACTGTCAAAACATTTCACCATTTTGATTTTAGCATAGGAAAAAGAAGCTCTGCTTTCCTAATTTGTGAGTTTGAAGAAGGAAAATACAGATACTAACCAAATATTAGTTTTGAAAATAAATTAGAACAACTACAAATTTTTGAAACTATATTACCTTAGAGTATACAGAACGCGTCCATCATTCCAAATTCTCAGCAGGCGATTAGGAGTTGTTATCCAGTGTGCATCTGATTTTCTTGAGTTTCTGAAGAACGTGTCAGGAATCCAAATTTTTCCAACCATATTACTGTTAAGCATGAGCACTTTCATGGTACTATTAAACTTCAAACGGCTGTCGAACCAAGTTTGGGCAAAAATTATATCTATTGTGTATTCCTAACAGATAAAAAGAGTAATAATGACATATTAGTAAAGCCACTCTTTCTGGTGTTTATCTCAGAATTTTAAATTTCCGTATTATATAGTTCCTGCAATTTGATTGCACTTAAGCTCAGTCAGTTTTGGCACACACACAAAAAAGAGCCATCATCTTAACTTTTCCTTTTAATTATTTATTATTTGTGCAAGTCATATAAAATAAATTTTGAGATTTTTCAGTATTTTTTGCTTCCTAGTACATTTTTTATTTTCTTATATTTTATAAATTTTATCCAACATTTTAACATGTATAATATAGCCATTAAACATAAAAGGAAATTTGAAAATTTCATTACCTTCATTGTTAGCAATGTTACTGATTTGTGATATGTTATGATTAAGTCAAAAAATCACAATTAAGTACAGATTCAAGAGGCAATTATCTACCAAATAATCTAGAATCCTTACTCTGATAAATTAATTCCTTAATTAAGTCCTTAGTCTGAAAAATTAATTCCAATTATTTAGATCCACTGGTTTCAAATGTTTTAAGTCACCCCAACAAGCCCATTGAGCAATTATAGCATAAAAAAACACTAAGTTAAGAGTCTTCCTGGTATCATGGCACTAAATCTTTCTAAATCTTGTGAAGTATGGACTACTAGTGTGTTTATTTCTCAGTAACATTTATTTGAATAAAAGCAAGATAAAGTAAGTCTACCCATCACAGGATTAATAATCAGCTGATATGGAAACTCAGCCATTGCAAGACTTCACTTCGTCCACTTTAAACGAATAATGTTGCAATTTTGGGAAAGCACATATATATATATCGAAGTCTAACAAGAGTCCAGATATTACATAATTGAATATGCAATCTGTGTTTTATAATGGGATTATGCATATTATATATAGTAATTTATGTATGTAATGTAGGTAACTATATTGTAAATATATAAACTATTATGGAGGATTTTTCCATAAAATGAGATAACGTGCATTTATCCAATGTATATGGCATTTATTGTATGGCAATTTTGTTTTGTATTAGGGTAAAGACATGAAGACTTTGTGCACCAAAAATATTTCCATTGTGAGCCTCTCTTCACATTTTATTGGTTATCATACTGAGGGAACTTAGATAATTAAAATTTTGTCTTTTTTCATGCAAGTATGACACAGAATGAAACTGTACTGAAAGTACTTTGGTAACCATGTAAGCTTTATAAGTTCCATTACCACAACCTTGCTGATATGAGTTCAGACATAAATAAGTGGCATAATACATAATACTAAAGCATTATGTCAGTAGATGCATAATTATCTTACTGAATAATATTAAGGGAGGGGCATATAACATGGGCACGCAATTTGTAGGACCAATGAATCCCTATAAACAACATGTATAAGTAGTCTGTGAACCTTGTTTTCATTAACCCCTATTCTGGCCCCATTCTCAGGCTTGATGTCATTTTTAAAAAATTTAATTAATTATGATTCATCCAAATCATTTATTTCAGGTGTAGCCTCTTCACTTGAAAGAAATGATTAACCGTTCAGAGTCTAATAGTGTAACCATGCTAACGACATGACTTTTGATTTTAGTAGTAAATGTTAATAAGGAGAAGGTTTATACTCATTGTTAAGGTATAGATATTATGTGTACCCCCAAAAGCTTATGTGTGAGAGGAGACAAATAAGTTTAGGGGTGAAATAATTGTGTTATGAGAGCCTTAACCTAATCAGTGCATGGAATCATTGATATGGATTAACTGGGAGGTAACTGCAGATAAGGTGTGGCTGGAAGAGTTGAGTTATTGAGGGCAAGTCCTCAGGGTTTGTATTTTTGGACATGGTGAGGGGAGCTCTCTCTGCTTCTTGTTTTTCATGTCTTGAGCTGTTTTCCTCTGCCACACTCTGCTTCTGTAATGTTCTGCCTCACTTTGGGTCCCTACCAATAAAGCTACCTATCCGGGGACTGAGAACTCTGAAACTATGAGCCCCAAATAAACTTTTTCTCTTCTAAAACAGTGGTACACTGTTGGGGTGTAGCCTTCACCCCTATTTCAACAGCTGCCCTAGGGCAATCTTGTTACTATTCCCATAAGT
>PVKS010015210.1:0-46521 GCA_004027875.1 Aplodontia rufa | reverse complement strand
TCCCCGCATATGGAGTTCCCACATTTTTTTGAAGGCTGTGCTCTGTGTCTCTTGGTGTGAATACTCAGCAGTTACCTGCTCAGCTTCTCACTGCAGCTTGCAGGTTCTGTTTTCAACAGCAGGAGGGGCTGGTGCTCAGCAGGGCAGGCAGCAATGGGTCCCAGGGACCCAGGCTTCTCCCTCCTGCTGTCCGTGTGCTGCCTTCTCCAGAGCATGGACCTGTGCCACGTTTGAACACTGGGAGACTTTCTGCATCGCCCCACTGTATCCATGTGTTCTTGTGCTCTGCTAGAAAACAGATGGTAAGAAACAAGTGATGGATTAGCCGGAGGACTCTTCCTAGGCATTATGGGGTATCTTTTATTCAAGCAATTTGAAACAGCCTCCAACTCAAATAATTTTTGCAAAACATAAATATAAGAGCTTTAATAAATACTTTGGAAAGTTTTTGTCACTAGTCCCATCTTCAGTGTTAACTGTCACTTACCTCATAGCTGCACTCCAGATTTTCTGCTGTTACTCCTTTAGTTCCCACTGGGCACTCAGCACAGGGAATTGATTGATTGAGCTGCTAAATCACTACTGGTCCTCTCTCAGATTTAGTTTCTTCATCCATGCAAGGGGATGATAATAAAGATCAGTGATATACATGACATATATGATATACATGAATGTGTGCTGTAAACACTAGGGTACATGCAAGTTTTAAGAACTGAAGCATCTGTGTAGATTTCAGAGTCCTTTTCTTATAGTATGGTGTCTTGTCCTCTGAAGTAGGTGCTTGGAGAGGTGTGGCTAAGGCATCGGAAGCCCTTTAGTTCACAAAGTGTTCCCTTCTGATACTCAATACAGTCTCTGTTTTTATGTCCTACAACTATGTGCCAGGATTAGAAATATCAGGAATAATTACTGTGTTATGGAAATGTCATGGTGGAGTTGCAGATAGTTAATTGAAGGTATGAAAATTGGTGTCAGAATCTTATTTTATGTATTAGAAGTAGAAATAGCAGGATAGGATGAGCAATAATACCTGTAATAGCTAGCAGGTGGTGCACTGCTGCAGATGTGTGACATCCTCCTCACAATGACCCTGTCAGGTGCTGTGATTATCATCATCTGCTTCACAGACCTGGATGAATAGGCACAAGGAGCCAAAGGGATGTGCCCAGGATGTAAAGGCATTGAGACCAGTTCCCAGGATCCCCTGCCAGGCACAGTTCTGCTTCTAAAAGTACTTTATAAGCACTTTTTTGATTATGTAGATGAAAACAGAACTGGAGTAAAATGAAGACAAAAATACCGAGCAATTAAAATCTTCCCTGTTTTAGTGTTTTGCTCATTTACCCTCAAAAGCCTGTATGCGCCTCCCAGTGCTTAAGAAAATAGGGTATTTTTGATTATCTAAGTGCTGCGTGTTGCTAAGGCTTGGCACAGAAGTAAAGAGCACCTGCAGAGAGTACTCAGCAGACAGGGAGGTGGGCGGGCTCAGGAGAGGGACGACTCCTTTGAGGATAAGCTTAAAGTCTTGCTCAGACTGGGGAGTGCAGGATTCGCCATTTTTTACAATACGTGATTTTACATTTTCAGTTTGAGAAAAAGGTCTCAGCCTCCTGCTTGCATGCTTACCCAGGGATCATAGCCTTAAATTTCAGAGGATTATTTCCTTGTTCTCTAAGGAACTTCAATGTGTTAAGATGCTCACCTTTCTACAAAGACCCACCTACAAGGGGTTTCTCTGGCCTAGGAGTGTTTTCTTCCAATAAACACAAGGGCCTTATCCCTTGTGCAGCCCAGGCAGAAAAAGACCATGACCTTTTCCATATTAGCATGCCTTCAAAATGACAGTCATTTAAGAGCTTGTTGCTATTCCATAGTAAGAACGTTGGTTCCCAAACCAAGTGTAGTATGTTGAAATGTCACAAGGGTCAGAAAAGCAAGGATTACGAGTGATTCAAAGCCAGTGGCCAAGTCACAGAGGAATGGCAGTTGCTCTTCTAGGTCTCTTGGGGCTGTGGAACAGTTAGTGATAAGCGAACACTTGCTGTGTTCAGCTAGCAACCAGAAGTGAGGACTTTTAAGTGCTCTTTCTGCCAGCTCTTTACCAAGTCAGACGGTCTAGCTAGTAGGGAGCCAAATGGACTCCTGTGCCGCAAGTTCCCAGCCTTGTGAGGAAATGGCATAACCACACATGGCAGGTGCTGTTCTGGATGGGAGTTGGTGCTGGAGATGAGTCTGATGGGGGTTGGAAGCTTGGCATCCCTTTAGAGGAATGGGATAGACTTCTGATTAGGGTCCAGCTTCCTATTCCTGGGATGCTTAGAGAATTAAAAGTCATTGTATAAAAATAACATTTGGTGCTGTTGATTTAATGATAACTTACAGAAGTATACTAGACTTGGAAATTATGGGCTCTTTGTTGCATCTCAAAATGTCAAACCACCGATTTATAACCTGTTTTTAATTCAACACTTTTTTGCCTGCTATCTTATTTTAATTTTATATATCCATGAGTTCTAAAATAGTAAAAAATGAAATATTTGTTTTCTTTGTTAGAATTTCTCTGCAAAGAATGTCCAACAATTCATATTCACATTGATCGTATAGACAGAAAAGATGTCCCAGAAGAACAATCACATATGAGAAGATGGCTTCATGAGCGTTTTGAGATAAAAGATAAGTGAGTAACTATAGTTCCTGCACTTAAGAAACTTTGATTCATATTTCACTATAGTAATAATTTGAAACTAATTTGAACAGTTTTATTATCTCAAGAATGGTTTTTATAAACTCAAGTCAGATCTTATTCTATGCATATTTGTTCATGTTTTAAAGACCTTGTTATGGCAGGCCTACGTACAGTATTTCCCGAACAGTACTTTGTGGTAAGACATAAAATCTAAGAAAGAAGAAATTTTCCAATATGAGATGGTTAAATCTGCCTTCCCAGGTTAGATAAAGTAGTATAACTACATAAGGAGCAGCTCCCATCCCCCAGTGCACAGAAACCCAGAGCTTGGGTGTAGAGGATTGTCCCACGTGCTGTGATGTGGCACCAGTGGCATCATTGGAACAGCTGCTGGCCTTGACCATGTTTCTGTCCGTGCTGATAGCACAGTGTGACTCCTGCCTGTAAGTAAATTGCAGGCTTGTTCAGACACCTCTCGGGAGAAAGCCCAGAGGCCACTGAGGAGCGGGGGATGCCGCATCCTAAAGGGAGCCTTGCTGAAGGCAGGTGGCATCAGCATCCTTGGTGTCTTAGGAGAAATTAGGGTTTCCTTTTCTTTTCAAGAGGAAAAAGGTGAGTCTTAAATTCAGATGTGATATTTAGAAATTGTGCTTTGTTACATGAAAGTATTTTTTCAGATAAATACTTCAGGATGTTTATTTACTGTTTTTTGTTATAAATGAAAGTTTTATACATTCTGAAACAATCCTGTTTTTTTAAAAGATATATTCTAAACATTTATACTTTTTGTCCTTTTTGTGTGTGTGTGTGAAAAAATGGATGTACCAGTTATTAAGACCATATTAAAAAGCATTTTGGGATAGGGAATTTAGCTCAGTGGTAGAATACTTAACACAGGTGAAGCTCTGGGTTTTAATCCAGCACCAAAAAGAAAGGAAAAAAAGAAAATAATTTGTTTTTTTTTTAAACTTGAAAAATATTTCCAAAATTGTATTTATTTTAAGAAATTTTGCCTGTGGGTTTAGATTTTCCAGTGTGCTTCTTCATAGGAGACTTAATTGTTCTTCCTTTTCTTGAAGACCAATAAAATATCTCATAATTAGCCCGTCTGGGTTAACTGAAACAAGTGAAAATTATTGAAAGTATAACAGGTTGAAAATGAACTTTATGTTAAATTTCTGTATTTCATGGTTGGAGTTATACTTGACAGAATTTATTAAACTAGCCATTCAGAACCATTTTGATTATGGGAGAATTTTAAAAAGTAAGATCTATGTGTATTGTTATGAAAATCTGTTGTTATTTTATTATACTTTGTTTTATTTTGTTTTACTTTACTTTACTTTTCATACCACGGATTGAACCCAGGGTTGCTTAACCATTGAGCCACATCCCCAACTTTTTTTTATATTTTATTTTGAGATAGGCTGTCACTAAGTTGCTTAGGGTGTCACTAAATTGCTGAGGCTGGCTTTGAAGTTGTAATTGTCCTGCCTTAGCCCCTCAAGCTGCTGGGATTACAGGCCTGTGCCACTGCCTGGGCAAAATCTATTTTTAGGAAAGAATGAACAATGTTTAATTTCCCATTTGTTTTATGATATTGTTATTTGTATGTATTTAGGACAAGTGTGGATATTTTTAAATGGTACTTATCTGTAGGATGCAATTTATAAGGCAATAAAAGCATTTTTCTTTTGTGAATTTTTGTTGGAGATTATTGGACTACGTTCTGCTCTTAGAATCTTGCACGTTTTAAGTAAGATGGGAAAATGGTGTATTTCCCTTCTTTCACTTGCATTTATAATTTCATTGGAACAAGGGCTTTGTTGGGATGCTCTATGTGTATGGTAAGCACTGCCGGTCTGTTCTTGGCTGTGTACTGGGACAAGAGCTGATGGGAGGAGGGAAAGAAGCTGAAACAGGCCATTCCCTGTGTGAGTCAGGGTGCCACCAAACTGGAGATCAAAGTTTAAAAATAAAAACACGTTTATCAGGTGCCTTAAAACTCATATATTTGAATTCATATATGGAGCATACTAAAAGTATTTTAGAAGGATAGAAATCTCAGTGTTCCCTTAATAACTCTTATCTCTGAGGAGCTAGACTTTCTCCAGCATATAGTAAGAAACTAGTAGATCATTTGAAGTATCTTTAAAACTGAAACTTTGAATTGAATTGGTTTTCATTCTGGCTGTAGGTTGCTCATAGAATTCTATGATTCGCCGGATCTAGAAAGAAGAAACAGGTTTCCCGGGAAATGCGTTCATTCCAAGCTAAGTCTCAAGAAGACTTTGCCATCACTGTTAGTCTTGAGTGGATTGACTGCTGGCATGCTGATGACGGAGGCTGGAAGGAAACTATATGTGAACACGTGGCTCTACGGGACCCTGCTCGGCTGCCTGTGGGTCGCTGTCAGAGCGTGAGCGGGTGGCGCTCCTGCTAGCGGAATGTGCTGCCTTGCACATTACGGCAAGTTGTTTCCTGAATTTAGTAAGGAATGTGATTGAACATTGGATAAAATAGAATTTGTGACTAAAGCTGAAATGCAGATCATCTCTGACAAACAAACATGGTTTTCAACGTTAGCACAGGAGCTGCTGGAAGGGTGAAAGTGAAGTGGAGCTCATGCTATTCTTTACACCTCCTGTGAGCTAATGTCAGCTTCTGAAGATTATTAGGGTTGTATAATTTGCCATTGTTTTATAATTCAGATGGCTGTATTTTTTAACATTAATTTGCAGCATATTTCACTATATTTGTTATTTCCAATTTTTTTTTTTTTTTTTTTTTTTACAACCTGACAGCTCCAAACTCATTGCAGTTTAGTATTTTGCTGCTATGCAATATTTGGCTTTTTTTCTTACTTTCTGCAAGTCCATGAACAAAATTTTATTCAAGTATGAAGATGTTCAAGAAAAAGGACAAGAAACGTTCCTGGGGAAAGAAGTTCTAATGTTTAGTGGGTGTTTTTATTGTATTGCATTATCTTATTTTACTTTATATTTGCAAAATAATTAACATTTCTTGTATTTATTGAAATCACTTAATTTGCATACCCTGTACTCTGTACAAGAGAATAATGTATCAAATATCTGAATGAAGGTCAAATTAAAATTGCAACTGATTCATTTATAACAACTTGAAATTGCCCAGCTTTTGAAGATTTAAGATACTCTACCAGCACTTCCCAACATTTGTGCCATAAGTGCTTGAAAACATTGTTTCCTGTTATTTTTTAATATCAGAGTAATTGCTGTCAACTTTGTTTGGACCCGGAGTGCACGGATGTTTGAGATGGTGGGAGCCCACAAACATTGCAACTCCATTTATTAGCATGTGCCTTTTGCCTCTTTCTCTTTGATTTGGCAAAATGTTTGATCCGGAAACCATTTTTATGCTATCATGGTAGTTTTGCATGGTGCTCCGTCTGATTCCTTTGGATCCATTCAGTGGGGCTGCTCCTGCACAGTAGACCATCACTGAAGAGCAGCCAGCCAGTGGCCTGGCTCAGAGTTGAACTCACTAGGCGCTCCTGAGGCCTGCAGAGGCATTTCACACCTTCCTCCAGCCAGGGACATCGTTCATCAGGACTGGGTGGATTTGTGTCTTTCCCCTGGGTTTTAATGGAGTTACACACTGATATTTATCACCTGAGAGCAAGAGCCAACTTCTAGGACCCAAGTCACAGTTTCCGGTCATGGAACGATATATTCCATGGAAAAAGGCCTTTTTAAAGTGTGATCTGCTCTGTTTTTATGTAGTAACTCAGACACGACTGCCTCCTGGTCCTCTAAGACAACATTTCTGCATATTGTTTGTCAATTTTTGTTGCAAAATTATATTGTGACCAGATGAAACACACCAATTAAATTATGATAAGCAAAATGAAAAAAGAATAAATTGAGAGAAATTTTGTCTGACTGTTTTAACATTGTTTTTCCAAAACTAGAGAATAAGCCATCTCATGCAACACCTTTAAATCGCTTTCAATATATTAGTGTGTGTGTGTGTGTGTATGTGTGTGTGTGTGTGTGTGTATGTATACACACACAACATTCATATGCACATATTCCCACAGAATACAGCTAGCCTAACTATGAATGGAGGCCTGGGTCAAACTTGTGAAAAGTGCCCTCATGCTGAATTGTAATTTTCTCTTACATGTAAAGTGAAATTTAGATCAATTCCATATCTCTGTTAAATACATTTTTTTAACAGTCCTAATTTTAGAGCTTATTTCTGACTAGATCAAAATGAATTTAAGTTGTGGAACTTTGAATATCATGGATATGCTCTGTATTTAAATTTCAAGAGAAAATACCATTGGAATAATGCGTATTATAACTGATTTTAATAAGGCAAAGTGACCTTTATAAGGTCACTTAGATATGGTGTTTCTAGGACTATACTTCATTTTCATCTCACAAAAGGTCAATAGAACATGGGAGTTGGAAACTTTTGTATCAAAATGTTTGAAAAATTAGAAGCTTACTGTGTCAATGTTGATTGTTTTCTAAAATTAAAAGCCCTATGCCTACTTGTAAATCTTTTCACATATCATTGAACTTTGTTGATTATTGTTAATTTACAGCTTACTTATTAGTTTTTCTTTATAGGAATGCCATCATTGTGCATGCTTTTATGTTTTCCAGCAAAGGGTGTGTTTGGATGAAAGTAAGAAATAAAATCTTTCACCATCTCTGTCTCTGCTGTTTAACATTTTGTGACCCAAATATTCATCAATGATTTTCTGTTACATAAAATCGACTTAGTGATTGGCTTTGCATTCTGAATTTGTAAAACTGTAATATTTTTTCTTAAGCACTGAGTCAAGTTTTTAAAAGCTAAGTTGAAATACCAAAAAATTGCAAAGCAGCTTGTAAAAACTCATCTATGTAATTAATAAGATGTAGGGTCAGTATTAATTGCTTGGCAGTTCTGTAATCATTAGGTGATCCCAAGAAAACATGTCGAGTGTGCCTAGAGTTAGCAGGACTGTGAACAGAGGGCCAGTATGGCTGATTGTTTTATGTACTAATTGTTTCACGTGTTTCAATTCTATTTTTTAAAATTATACATATAATATTGCTTGGTTTACATTTTCTGAGTAGGTTGTGTCAATCAGATGACTTAACTAGATTGACTGTTAACAAAAAATAGGAATAAAAATTTGCCAGAGTAACTCCTACATGTATATAAGACCCGTATTTGAGAAGACAAAAATGCCTGTTAGAATATTCACCTAGCGGCTGGAGCGTTGGCTCAGCGGTTACAGCGTTTGCTTGGCTTGTGTAAGGATGCGAGTCTGAACCCCAGCACCACGTATACAATGCGGTGCAATGAAGGCTGCATGAAAACTAAATAAAATTGATTCTCTTCTCTCTCTCACTGTCCCTCTCTCTCTTAAAAAAAAAGTATTTCATCTATGCTGTTGCAAATCTATAGCAAAAATGAATTTTAACCTTACTAATACTTGTTTTTTATTTTTATTAATGGTACTGGGGATTGAACCTAGGGTTGCTTTACCTCTGAGCTACATCCCCAGCACATTTCATTTTTTATTTTGAAACAGGGCCTCACTAAGTTGCCCAAACTGGCTTTGAACTTGGGATCCTTTCTGCTCAGCCTTCTGAGTCACTGGAATTGCAGGTGTGCCTTTGTGCCTGGCTTCTCTGTGGTGTGTTTAGATTGAATGAAGATCAGCTTTGCAGATATTCCAGGTACCAACTTGTGTGCAGTTACAAATCTTTATAAACAAGATTATTTTTTCTCCTTTCAGGCCAGTATTTGTTATGAGTAACACATGCTTTTTAGATTAAAGATTAGCTGATTTGAAACATTACCATCTAGTATAACTGGCATTATGTATACGCATACCACCCATGCGTTAGGATGAGAATCAGTACTTTGGTCAAACCAATATTTGGAATATTCAGATGTGTTATGTAGGTAAAATATCCATGTAACTGATTTAAAACTTGTGTTCACTGTTGTGGTTTACTGCTATGCACAGTTGCTGATATCAGTTTGGAGTAGCTGTGACTCCTACATGGCCATCAGGATTTCATTTGACATCCTTTGCACTTGGTGTGCAGTGGTTTGTAGTAGCGAGAGAGCCGCATGTAGTTTCCCTGAGGGTCAGAGGTGATGCACCTGATGTGTGTGCAGTTTAATAAACCCTGGTTACTGTCCTGAGTAGAAAAGTTATTTTGAGAAAAGCCATCCCAAGTAGAAAGATGTGTCTTTTAATTTTATAAATCTTCGTATCTTCAAAAAATGAAGATGACACCGATCTTCTCTCCGTCCAGCAGGATATGCATGACTAACTTCATCTTGTTTCCTTATGCTGTTTTCAGAATAAATTCTGACTTAATGCACTCAACAATAGTCGGTTTATTGGTGCTCTGTTAATGCGGTAAAAAACAGAAATGGGAACCTCAAAAGTTAGTTTTGTGGTGATTAAGTTTTGAATGTGATAAAAATGTTTCTTTTATGTATGTACATATTCTTTATTGACAAATGTAGCTATAAAATAATTATTTTGGTACTGGGGATTGAACCCAAGAGTGCTTTATCACTGAGTTATGTCATCAGTCCTTCTTTTAAAATTTTTTTTGAGACAGGATCTCCCTGAGTTACACAGGCTGGCCTTAAACTTGAGATCCTCTTGCCTCAGCCTCTCAAGTCAGTGGAATTACAGATATGTGCCACCATGCCTAGCTCTGCTCTACGTATTTTAAAGACGTGGGTTTTTTGTTTTTGTTTTTTGTTGTTTTTTTTTTTTTTTTTTGAGTGGCCAGGCTTTGTCGAATGCTTGTATGTCAGGCAGCAGCTTGACCTCTGAGAGGGAAGGGTCTACAGGTAGACCGTCAGGTAGTGGATCCTGGTTCTAACACTAGTTAGCTGTTTGACCTTGGGCAAGTTATTTAAACTTTTTGTGCACTAAGTTTGTCAGCTGTATAATATTTATAATAATCATGTCAACTGCAAAGGATTGTTAGGTCCAAATGAGTTAACATGGGCAAAGCGCTTGCGCATAGGACCCTGCAGATGCTGAGTAAAGTTCATTGTCCCTGTTTTACAGATGAGGAAACTGAATAAAATACAGAGTAACACTTGTTTGTATTGTACTCTCATTCTTTTCCATTTAACAAAGATGTAAAGTAGTGTTTCAAACTAGTTTAGAGCCTTTGAAAGCAGATGGTCTTAACTATAAGCCCCATTATAGGCTTTTTTTAAAATATAAATGCAGCAGTGTGGAGGTTACAAGGAAGACACCTGTGTCGTTTGTGAGGCGGCCTCATAGCCTCTCTAGGGTGACGCTGCATGGAGCCTGGGGCTGAAGACCAGCTGTCCTCGTGGGAGCGCAGGTGATGCATGGTTCATAGGGCTTTCTTAGATGGGCTAACAGTAGCATACTGCTCAAATCATCCATCGTGGGATGCAGCACTAAGGTAGATCCGAAGCTGTAAAACAGCTTGTGCCGCGTCCATGCAGAGTACAGCCTTAACCTACTGGAGCCTTCCTTTACAGAGGGGTGGAGTGCTTTCCTTTCCCCTGGAGGTCAGTGAGATGACTCCCTAGAGCGTGAGATCCTAGGTGTGAAGATGGACTCGTAACACTCAACATAAACCCGAGAGGGGGCTATTCTTGCTAGATCGTTTCGTCCTTCTTTGTGAATAGGTTGTTGTCTACTATGTTCCAATGTCGTTTGGAACTTAAGCACATGATTGTCAGGAATATTTATTAAACATTTTTCTAGCCATCCAGGACTGTGTTTCTATTGGTTCTATCGATGCATGCCAGGGTCAGAGGTCAATTGTTGGTAATTTTATGGACAGAACCTCTTGTCCAGGACCAGTTTTGCCAATGGAAGAGAACCGTAGTATAGGAGAATTTGTGTCTCAGGCTACTGTTCAGAAAATATAAGAAAGAATTAGTTGCTTTGATTGTTTTGTTTTCATGCTGAGGAGTCTTCAGTGTGGGACTGTGATAGTTGAAGGTTGGCTTTTCATAGAAGTCCGGCAAAATCACCAGCACAGCTGTGGTGCCTTTTGAATGTTTGTGGAGTTGTGGCAAACAGTCCTGCTGCACCCAGAACCCTGCATTCATTTCCAAGCACCTTCTGAATTTTGACAGCTTCGAGTTAAGTGTTAGGTGCTGAGCCAGGACAGCGATGCCCAGGGTTCCTATTTCTGGTACATAGAAAACCAGGTGAAGCCTCTAACAAAGTGAAGACATTAGGGTTCAAAGCCTTCTCTACCTTCCCGCAAGGAAGGCCCAGTTGCTGCACACAACGCTAGACTTGGTGGCCTCTGCCATGCCCCTTGTTCACCAGGCGCCTGCTGGAGCGTCGCTCTTCCCAGTACCATCTGCTTGTCAACTTGTTCTTTGACATGGGGCCCTCTAGCTGAACCAGGGTTGGGGGTATACACAGTGCTGCTCCTGCGTAGGTGAGTCTAAGGATGCTGGCATGTCAGGGTCCTATCATGACACCATGTATCTCTTAAATAATGGCTTCCTGCTGTTCAGATGGCCAAAACAAGGCTCTTTATAATTCCTTCTGTCTCTTAATGTCTCGTTTATGAAGGAGATGTGGGCAGGACTGGCTGGGTGCATGGAGGGAAGGGGATGCTAGCAGGGTCCTGGAGCCAGCTGCTGGGCCAGAATCCTTGTCCTGTTGCAGCCAGCTGAGGGACCTGATCAAATTTCCTAACTCAGGGCCTGGATTCCCTCAGCTGTAGCGAGGAGGTAATGGTGCTGTATCAACCTTCTAGGGGTATCTTGAGGATTAAATGGAATAACCTACATAGAGCCTGTTCTGAGCACACGGGTGTTAGCTGTTGTGACCCCAGCCATTCTGAGCTGTGACAGTGGCAACCCCCAGAAGTCCCATGGGAAACTGGGGTACTGCACTGTCCAGAATTCCATTATACCTGTGCCTTTTGCTGCAAATCCCTTCACTTTGTTCATATATGCCCGTAAGTGGATTTTGCCTTATCCTAGAGCTGATAACATTTTTGTTTTAGGTTTTTGGTATGCTGGTTTAAGGTGGCATACAATACAATTCTAAGTAATGTATCCCCCTCTTCTTGTGTCCTAATATTATTTTTGTTTGTGTATCTTATCCACTGTCTGTTTCCAGCAGTTGAAATAAATGAAGGCTGTGAGATCAGAACAAATGCAATGCTGGGTCCCCCTCATGTGTTTTGGGTGGGTGGTCCTGGCTCTACTGTTTGCTTCTATGGGCCCTTAGCCCTGTGCCTAGTTGGCTGGTGGTTTTCTGACTTTACTGTGTCATGTCCTTTCCTGGTGTATTTTGTGACTGGCTATCAGTTCTAGTCTAACATAAAATTGTCAGTGGAGCTTAAACTGAGCTCAGCCTCAAGGCAATGGGGTGCATAGAGATACTGGTCTGGGGTCAGGACATCTGGAATTGTGGCCAGTCCCCTATGTGATATGGATTGCTCATCTCAGGACCATGCAGCCTTTTAGATGCAAGCGGAGTCCCGCAGTGCCCACAGTCTCATTTCCACATGTGGTCCCCTGTTGTCTCCTGCCCTGGACCTCGTGCCTCGTGCCTGGGCCATGCTCCACCACCCCTGCCCCTGTTGCCCTGGCAAGTCTACCTGGCAGTTTCTCCTGTCTCTATCAGCTGGCTCTCCATTTGTACCCCTCCACAGAGCCAATACAGCTTCCCCCGCTGCCCTCAGGGTGTAGCCACAGTCCCACAGGGCTGTGGAGCCCTTGAAAGGTGAGATGTGCCGTGTATATATCTAAGATGCATACCAGATTTTGAAAAAGGAACTACAAAGTCATTGTAAAATAGTCTATTAATCTTTAAATGAATTAGGCGCACTGATAATTTTTTTGAAATATTGTGCTCAATGAAATATTTTAAAATGATTTTTACCTATTTTACTTTTCACAAGTTGTGACTAGTAGAGAATCTAACATTGACTAGGTACCTGGCATTGTGTTTCTGTTGGACAGACGTGGTACATAAAATGACTTAAAGGCAGGGATTTTTGTCCTAACTGCTAATTACCCAAACTGACAATTCCTAGTACATATCAAACACTTAAAGAGGATTTCACCAATAAATACAAATTTGAGACAGGGCATTTTGCGTTTAGCTTAATCAGAGTTATATGAGATTTAAATACCTTTTGAGGGTTTTCTAAGGCAGTTATGTTTTAATTTTATAGTCTGCAATCAATAAATTATTTTTAAAGCAAATGACACAGTCAGTAAACATTTAATAAGTGACATAAAAGTTATTTTGGAATGATCCTCTGGGGGTTGATGTCCAAGACAATAACGCACAGCCAAGAAACAAAATCTGCCATAAACATAAGAACACAGAAATGCACTCTCTCTGGAGTGGTTGAAGGTGCTAGGACACACCATTCTCTGGGTGGGGGGTTGTATTTTCCAAATTAAAAAATGTTGTCAAGTCATTTCCATTTGGAAATAACCAAGGGTGATTCCATACTGTGTTACGATTGCTAGTTAAATATTTTGCTACTTTCCTCTGATTTTGTCCACATGAGAGTGGAATCAGTAAACTCTTGTAATCTTCAAGGAATTAAAAGTCCTCTTCTGAACCATATCTCAGTAAATGTAATCAGTTAATGTCCATGGTTCTCTGATGTCAAAAAGTGATTACTAAATTGTTTGCTCTTGCATGTGTTTATGATGAGAAACTAAAATGTTGTTACTTCTGTCTACTCAAGGAAATCCCTTGCGATGAATTGTGCTGGCCTCAGAACCACGTGCAGAATGCCCACGTGACCTTGTTACAGTTCGCAGGTAAAAGAAGGACCTGGGAGAAGGTGATTCCCCCAAGTTGTTGAAACACTCTTGTAATCTAGTAGATAATGTTGGCCCCTTAGGTTAAGAGTGATATTTGCATAGAACATACATTTCTAAACGGCTCAATAAAGAGTACAATGGGAACAGAGAGCTCTGGAAGAAACTGGCTGATGTTGCAGAGTAGGAAACCCATCTGCGTCCGGAGAGGAACAAGGCTGCACCAAGTTGTCACCGGTGCGCTGATGTCTGCGTTTGAACCGCCTTACCCACATACTGACTTGACTGTGTTGTAAGGAATCTTTCATTTGCACATGCATGATATATTGGCTAGTTTCATAGATACGAATGCTGATGGTGTGTATATGTGTATCCTATCAGCACACAGTCTGCCTTTGGCCAGGAGGAGTTTCCAGGCACTGCTGGGCCACCTCTCCAGGTTGATGTGGAATGCAGCACCTGGGCTGCTCTTTCTGAAAAGGCCCTCCATGCATTATTGGTGAGTGACCTGCAACTCTGTCCCATGGCACAGCAAAGTCCTGACCAGCCTCTTGAAGGCTCAGTTAATTTGAAGACAGCTGTTTTGGTGGAAGTGGGATATCCTTTGTAGTCCTTAATATTTATTCATGCCCAATCACCCTCTTTTTTTTTTTTTTTTGATGTGGGGGTTTCTTTTCTTTTTTTTATTTGTTCGACATAGACTTACATATTGAAGGTAAATGTCGTTATATATTCATGCATATATGAAAATTAACATAGTGAGATAGTACGTTAAGGCCGATCCTAGTGCAGGATCTACTCTTCATCCATTCCCCAAATTCAGATCTCCTCTGTAATCCCCCCATACTATAATTTGAAATGAACATATACATGTATGTTCATTTTTAACATTTCTGAGTTTCTCTGCCTGTCTGTGTATAGTTAGGCTTCTAATGGGAGTTGAATATTCCCAGTTGTATTTTGATAACCCCCCCTTTATCCATCCCTCCCCTCCCTACTCCCACCACTTTCATAGGCATGGTTCCCCCAGCTTATGTGAAATTTCAGCTGTGGTGAGTTTATTACTTAAACTCAGCTAACTATCATCCTGTCTTAGGTTTTATGCTAACTTCCATATATGAGAGACAACATTTGGCCCTTAAGTCTCTGTGTCTGGAATATTTCACTCAGCATATATTTTTCCATTTCTATCCATTTGGTTGCGAATGCTATGATATCGTTCTCTCTAATAGCAGTGTAGAATTCCATTGTTTATATACACCACAATTTTTGAATCCATTCATCCAGTGAGGGGCATCTGGGTTGGTTTCATAGTTTAGCTACTGTAAATTGAGCAGCTGTAAACACTAGTGTCTCTGTAGTATGCCCGATGCTAGCTCTTTTGGGAAAATACCCAGGAGTAGGATAGAGGGGTCATAAGGTGGTCACATCCCTAGTTTTTTAGGAGTCTCCACACTGCTTTCCACAGTGGCTGTGCTAGTTTGCAGTCCCACCAACAGTGCATTAGTACTCCTTTGTTCTCACAGCCCCTCCAACATCTGTTATTGTTCATATTCTTCATTTTTGCCACTCTGACTAGAGTGACAATCACCCTATCTCTTAACATAGAAATTTGTTCTTATAAGAATGTCATTTGTATTGGGAATGTAGCTCAATGGTAGAGTACTTGCTTAGTGTGAGCAATCTCAGCACTGTAAAAAAAAAAGAAGAAAGAGCTCATTGGGTTTATCTGCACATTCATGCCATGCCCATCTGTTTCTGACGGGTCAGGGCAGTTCTGGGCTGTATTTAACAGTATGTTCAGTTGACAGACTTCTTAAACATTCAGCCATACCCAAATTCAAGTAAAAGCTCCAGTAATAATAATGTTTAGAATCACAGTTGTTTATTGAGCATTTACTAGATAAGGTAACATGCGAGGTGCTTTGCCACGAGTCTAGTTTTCACAGTAACTCTGAAGTAGATAGGAGTCCCCAGTGTCTGACAACAAATGTTTCTTATGTTTTTGAAATCTCATCATCCAAAAGCAGAACTCCATCTAAGAGGAGCCTACTCCTTTCTCATGTGCCGCAGGGAAATGGAGCGCATCTGTTGAGCTGGAGCTGAACCCACTGCGCTGGTGCTAGGAGGCCTGGCCTTCACAGGGTGGGGATGGATCCCAGGTGCTCCCCCATCACAAGGAAAGCCATGTGTGCCTTTCATCATCAGCTTCAGGACCTGAGGGCAGCTGTGCCTGCTGCTGGGGTCCTAGGCGACTGAGAGCACGGTGGGCCACTCAAGTAAGTGTGTGAATCTGTGTTCTCATTTGAAGGTGGATAGATCTGCTTTGCTGAGACTGTGGGGTGAAATTAAACTGCTTGACACACCAGCAAGCAATCAGGACAAAATAAATGGGAGCTGTGGGACAAGTGAGCAGCCTGAGATCAGCAGCTGCTTACTGGTTCTGTGTGGCGCCTGTGGAGAGGCAGCAAGGGAGGCAAATTGGAGGACTCAACACCAGGGCATGTGTGTGTGGGCGCTGGCCTCTGCTGTTTTCCTTCTTCCCAGTATTCTTTCAGGAATGCATAAACTCCCACACCAGAGAGGTGAGTGTTTTGGCTTCTACTAGGAAAGTTAGTGGCCGATGTGGGGAAGTTAAAAAGAAACAAACCTGCCTCCTCCAGGTTTGAGGAGGAAGCAGATGGAGTTTAGAGCTTCCTGATGTTTCCTTTCTGAGGCCTGGAGCCCGGAGCAGCGAGTCTACCCAGGAAGATTGAGCCATCAACCCTGCTCTTCCCAGGCCATCTCCCTCGGGCCTCAGAGCCACTGTTGTCACCCCAGCTAGTAGATGTGGAGCCAGGGGCTTGGAGAGGCCACCGGGCGGGTCAGGAGAGGACAGATGCCTGAACTCCCATCTGAACCCTGTTGCCCAGTATTCCTGAAGCCATGGGCAGTGCGGAGCCAGCTCTAGGAGCTGAATTCCAAAGACAGCCAAGAGGTTTGCAGGCAAAAGAAGCTGCTGGGGTTTAGTCTAGTGCCATAAACAGGCAAGAGAAGAAAGCCCTGGTAAAGGGTCAAAGAACACGTCATATGTCACAACACACCACCACACAATGTGGCTAGTGGGCACTCCACCTCAGATGAAAGGCAGTGTTCCCTGGGGATTCTGAAGAGGAGAGTGAGCTGGAATCCTGGTGGTTTAGCCCCTGAGCCATAATGGTTTGCCACCCCCTGGTAGCCTCTCAAAGTCAGAAAAGTGCTTCCCTAAGGGACAGGGAGACTGGGCTTGAGCTCTTCCACAGGCTCCTGCCACCCACCAGCTGTCCTGGGCTTTGAAAGATGGCATGGCCCCACCTGCGCTCTCTGAGCAGGCTGTGCACACCTGAGCTGCTGTGCTCTGCATACCTCGAGCCTCATTTCCTCAGCGACCAGCCATGGGCTTGGTGTCCTCTCTCTTTTTTTATTAAGAAATTTATTTGTTGAACAATCAAGCATGCTTCTAACGAAAAATGTAATATATATATATATATATATATATATATATATGTATGTTCTGAATATTAGATTTACCCCTCAAGACCCCCCCCAATTATCCACCCTTATCCCTACCCCTCCCTCCTTCCCGAAGTGTCTCTACAAATGCCTTAGGTTGTACGTCATTACAACTTTTCCGAATTTAAATCATGAGAATTGACCTCCTTTCTCAGTGGCCAGGGTCTAGCTCCAGCCTCCACAGATGAGTGAAGACATTCAGCCCTTGGTTCTCTGGGTTATGCTGATTTCACTCAGCATAATTTCTTCCATAGCCATCCATTTACCTTCAAAGGCTGCAATATCAATGTTTCTAATAGCTGAGTAAAACTCCACGGTATATATGAGCCACAGTTTTTGGATCCATTCACCCAGCGAGGGGCATCTGGGTTGTTTCCATAATTTAGCTATTGTAAATTGAGCTGCTGTGAACATCAATTTTGCTGTGTCACTGTAATGTGCTGATTCCAAATCCCCTGGAAAAATACCCAGGAGAGGAATAGCTGGATCATATGGTGGGCTAATCCCTAGTTTTTTGAGGATTCTCCACACTGCTTTCCAGAGGGGCCATACCAGTCTGCAGCTCCACCAACAGTGTGCTAGTGTACCTATCTCCACAGCCCCTCCAGCATCTGTTATTGTTCATTTTCTTCATTTTTGCCAGTCTGACTGGTGTGAGGTGATATTTTAATGTAGTTTTCATTTGCATTTCTCTGATCACTAGTGATTTAGAGCACTTTCTCATGTATTCATTGGCCTGATAATTGTCCTCTGTTGAGAAGTTTCTATTTAGTTCTTTGGCCCATTTATTGATTGGGTCGTTTGTGTTTTTGAAGTTGATATTTTTGAGGATTTTGTAGATTCTGGATATGAGACCCCTGTCAGAAGAATCACAGTCCATGATTCTCTCCAATTCTGTAGGAAACCTCTGGACTAATTTGATTATTTCCTTGGTAGTGCAAAAGCTTTTTAGCTTTATCACATCCCAATCACTGATTTTTTTACTTTACTTCCTTCACTTTAGGAGACATGTTGAGAAAGTCTTTGCCTACTCCCAAATGCTGAAGTGTTGAACCTAATTTGTCTATCATCAGTTGCAAGGTAGCTGGTTTAATTCCTAGCTCCTTGATCCATTTTGATTTGATTTTCATGCAAGGTGAAAGATATGGGTCTAATTTCAACTTTCTACAAGTGGCTGTGGTGTCCTCTGTTTTGTGGGAGAGAAGTCTAAGGTTCAGAGAAGCAAAATGTTTGCCCTCCCACCTCTGGGGGTGGCCTCAGAGAGCACTTCTCCAGCCACGTGGCCTCCTCCACTGCCCCACCTGGCTGGGGAGGTTTGGTGCTGAAAACTTAGAGGTCTGTGCATAGCTACATGCCCTTGCTTTGAGAGCTGGCAGGGACTGCTGGAGGGCCATGCCGCCAGCCATGGGGCAGGGACACTGGTCAGCACCATGCCTGCCTGCCTTACGTTGGTGGGCCACAGACACCCCCCAGCCTGATTCCCTTCTCCGGGCTCTTTCCTCTCCAGGGTGTTCTGGATGTTCATGTTAAACTTGAGGAGAAAGCCAAGTGGGTGCATGACCATCATGCTGACTTCTCCACATCCCAGCTCCCGACCTTATCTTTGTCCTTGAGATGGGTGAGGAACCAGCCAAGAGTTCTGTTGGTTTGAAGGTCAGCACATGCTGGGCGTCTTCCTGAGTAATATGGAGACTGCCTCTGAGGGTGTCTTGTGGGGCACAATTAGGCCTGAAGTGGGGATCGGAGGAGCAGCTTCCCTCCTTTCCAGAGCCTGAGGCCCAAGCCCCTGGACACTGTCTCCGCCTCCACTTGGGGTGAGCACCAATTCTTGCCCTCAGATCACAGGCTAGCTGCGTGACCAGCCCAGGATGTGACCAGAGACCTTACCAGGGTCACACTGCTTACAGCTTCCGGTTTGGGAGAGGAGCAGGCTGCATGGGGAAGAGGGGTCTCGAGCTTGGCTTGAGCAATAGCAGCAACAACAGCTGTGGGAACTGGCGCAGTACTGTGTGGCAGGGCTCACGTGGCTTGTGCCACTTCCTGACTCTGAAGCAGGCTTTGCTTCAGAGATAAGGAGACCAATTCTCAGGCAGGTGAAGATGTGCCCATGGACAGGAGAAGAGCATGGCATGCACATGGGGTTCCTGGCCTTGCTGAGCAGGAGGATGAGGGCTCGAGGCAGGAGAGGCGGAGGACGTCTGCCCTGCAGGTGGAAAGTGCTGGCCTGTGCTGAGGACGTGGGGCAGGGTGCTTAGGATGCTTGGAGAGCGGGGACAGAAAGCAGAAGTCACGACAGGGTGAGAGTGCCCAGCATCTTCCTGTGTTAGCCTGGGGAGCCTCATCCTGTCAATCTGTTCCCTGCTTGCAGCTGAGGTACATGAAACTCACAGACTTAAAAAGTTCAATCAAAGTCACTGAAAGAATAAGTAGGCACACCCAGTGCAAATCTACCTGCTAATCCCCAGCTGGTGCCTGGCCCGCAGGCCACTTTGTAGCTTCCTGATGATGCATCATGGAGTGCCACTGCTGCCAGAGTGGATTGGTCCTGATCTGTGCTCCACTTGCACTGGGCCCATGTCCCTCGTCATGGTCAAGCAGGTAGTTTGGGGAAATTGCCAAGGTCTCTTTTCAGCTGTAAAGCAGTACCTGCTGTGCTGACCCAATAATGTCAGATGTGTGGTTGGCACTGCTCCCTGGGTACTGCACAGGGTGTCCTGGACACTAACCACCTGCTGTGAGTAGAGAAGCAAGGCTGTGGCAGGACCCAGACCTGGCCCTGACGAAGCGCCCACTCTTCTCCATGCCAGTGCTTGGGGCTCTCAGCCGCCTCCTTTACCAGGTATCTTCCTCTGGGAAAGGTGACAAGCATGTGATCATCCTCACCTCCCACCCTGAAGCTCAGGACCAACTGTGCATTTCTGAGTGCTCTTACCTTTGTCAGGGAGAACCACCAGCCCCCCCAGCATTCCCTGGCTTGTTTAGTGGGAGTTCTGAGTTCTTGCAGGGTAGGTGTTGAACAGACCCTAGCCAGGCCTTTCCCAAGAGGAGCTGTTTGCTGAAGCCCAAGGGCACTTGGAAACCTGTCCTTGCCTCACCCCACCCAGGCTTTCCGCAGACAACTCTCAAAATGTCTGTTAACAAGTAGCCCTCTTTCCTACGCCTGAATCCAGAAGGGGTGAAACTCAGGTGTCAAACCGGTTGTCCAGGAGCTCATGCTATGTTCTGGAATTGTGGAGATTCAAGGGATGAACTGCATCTCTTATCTGCATATTTTTATTTTTTAATTTTTCTGGCTCTGGGGTTGAACCCAGTGCCTGATGAGCAAGGGCCCTACCACTAAGCTCCACTCTCTGCCCTTCCCCAAAATTCCTAATATCCAGTGCTTCAAAGTATGACTGCATTTGGAGATGAGGCCTTTGCAGAGAGGGTTAGGTAAAACAAGGTGACCTAAGTTAGGCAGAATCATAACTGGGGACTTATGAAAAGAGGGGCTCAGCACACAGACATGCACAGAAATGCCCCTGCAAGGTTCCAGGCTCCAGAACCATGAGAAAGCCGATTCTGTTAGAGCAGAGTTTGTGCTAGTCTGTCGTAGCAGCCCAAGGAAGCAGTCCAGAGATCAGTAGGAGACCCTCCCTGAGTGTGGGCTCAGAGCACACTGCTCAGCAGAGGAAACCCACATGCTGGGGATGATGGTTCCATGGGGAGCGTGGGGCTTTACCCACAGCCCGGCTGCCTCTGCACCCAGCTCACGTCCAGTGAGTGCCCCTCCTGCCTCTTCCCCGGCACTTGCTCCATGCCTACATTAGGACCCAGCCAGGTTCCCCTCCCCCATAGCCAGGTATACACTGAGCCTGTGCCAGACAGACTTGGACCACAGCAGCCTAGATGCTTTGAAGTCTCCAAACACTGCCAGCATCTGTATGCCTCCCTGCCCTGACGTTCCAAGTGCAGTTCAGTATTTGTCTTACCCTAAAGTCCTACAGCAGTTACTCTGCAGATTCTGCTGTCTTCAGAGGGATGCTGGTAAGGGCTGAGTTAAGTGCTTTCTTAAATAAATTATGTATTGTACACGTTTGTTAATTGTTTTACTCTCTGAACAATTAAGAAGGATTGATACTACCTAAACTCTGGAGCAGGATCCCTTGGCAAACTCCTACTTAACTCTAGGATGGTCTGCCCTGGAAGTTTCCTTGTCTCCTGAGTCTGGGCTGGACAGTCCCTTCCTTAAAACTATCATTCCTTGTAAACCTCAGCAGCAGGGGTCTCATGGACTGCATGTTTCTGTCCCCCACCTTTGAACATTGAAGGCTTCAGCCCCGTGCCATGGTATGTGGAAGTGGGTCCTTCTAGAGGAAATCAAGGTTAGATGAGGCCACAAACGCAGGGCTCTCAGTGGGATTAGTGCCCTTCTAAGAAGAACAAGGGCCTGGGGAGCTTTCCGTGCCCTGTGTGCAGGAAGGCAGCCACATGTGGCAGGGGCTGAGGTGACTAGGAAGCTGGTGACAAGCTTCGCCCACACTGCCTCTGGAGGAAGGTGCTTTTCATCCGCCATCTGTGCGGCAGCAGCTGGTCAAAGTGAGGCTCACAGGAAGGCTTCCCCCAGCACAAGTTGAGTTAATCAGCTGCTGGGATACTTTGGACCATGTCTGAGGGTTGGAGCAGCTTAGAAGGCTTGAGGCTCAGGACTCGAACCCCAAGTGCTGCCTTGGTTTACTGAGTGCTTTGAACTGAAGGAGACTGGAAGGCCCCAGAAGGCAGATCTTTCTGATCTCATGTCTCCTGTCTTCTAATCTCTTCCCAAAGCAAGTCAGAGAAACCAGAAAGGTCATTTTCTCCCTGTCTGTAGGTGGTGAGGTCATGTGGAAGGGAGGCTGAGCAGAGCGGCTCCTAAGACTCCAGACAGAGAGGTCTCTGGGGTCCCTCTCAGTCCATTGTACCAGGTCAGACTATGGTCCAGGCATATTCTTCATCAAAATGGGCCATTTTCCCTGGATCTTTGAGTCTTCATTTCTGAAGACTCCTGTACGCCTGTCTTGTTACAAGAATGATGGCCCTGACCTCCATGCCAGCTGAGGACAAGGTCCCTCACCTCACTGCACCTGTAGCTGCCATCTGAACCTGGGTATCATTGTTTCAGTGCATCTTCCTGCCTGGTGAGCCCTCAGCCCCAGTTTTAGGGTGAGGGAAGTGTCTGCCCTCTAGTTGACAAGCAGACCATTGTTCCTCAGTTGAGACATTTGATTTTTGGGGAAGCAGAGCTCACTGTTTCTTTATTATTGCCAGGTCTTCCTGTTTGTTCTGGGACCGCTAGCATCCTGAAGACGTCAGAGTCACAGGCCCGGCCTGCTCCTGGCCAACAACCTCGACAGCTCCAGGCCAGCCACGCAGCCCGGAATACTCCAAGTCAAAAGTCACAGCAACATGACTGGAAAGTCACTTCCACAGGACGCGTTAAATGAGGTGACCCCTGTCTGCCTGAGCCTGCCTGTGGTACTGAAGGATTTACAACCAGCCTCATAAACAGCACGCGCCCCAGCCCAATGGGGCTGCTGTCTCCAGGACTGTCTGGTGGGAAATGGTTTGTGGATGCAGAGGCTGTAAACAGCCCCACTTCCTGCGGGGAAAGGAACAGCCTGAAAAGCCATCCGTGTGGAAAAACAAACCGTGGCTTCCAACCTGGGCCTCTGGGCAGCTAGTGACAGAGCGTGGAGAGGAGTCAGGCAGTGGGTGGCAGCATGGTGGCCCTCACTGGGGCTCAGATGAATGAGCCACTTCCCTGGTTGTAAGGGCTTTGACTGGGGGCACCATTTGGGGGAGGTGGTGAGATTCTCACTGAAAACGCCCCTAGACTGTCCTCAGATTCAGCTAGCATTTGCATCTGGCGCTTTCCCCTGGTTCCTTCCGAATTCTCTTCTAGATTTGACTCTCAGCTCAAGTGTGACACCACCCCTTCACAGACTAGGGATTTGGCACCACCTAGTGGCCAATAAAAAGCTGCCAGATACGGTTTTGAGTAGGTGTTGGTAAACAGCATATTTATTTATTTATTTATTTTTTTATATTTTTGATTCTGGGGATTGAACACAGGGTTTTGCACATGCTAGGCAAGAGCTCTAACACTTAGAATGAGTTCAAATACAAGATTTAAAGAACAACACAAAAGCTGCAAAAACTGCAGACCTGGTGAGGCTCGGCATCCTGATACCAGGATCACCCTTGGGCTTGCCTACACGTTTGTGGGGAGGGTGCAGCTGCCAATATGCAGGTGTAGGTTGAAGGCTTCTCTTCTATACTGGGCCCTGCTTTTAGAGAGACTCTGTGAATAGCATTCTGGGTTTGACTCAGAGGCCATTTGTGCCATTCACAGCATCCCTTCCCATCAGTGCAGTTATGGGATGGGGGCAGAACATGATTTTTCCATCGGCCCTGCTCCTGGAGAGCAACTTCGATGCCTCCACTGTGCAAGCGGGGAGGATGGCCAGAGTCTGGCCTTGGTGGTCAGGTGGTGACAGCTCCCAGCTCCATCCTCCTGAGACCCTGTCAGTGGTCTTGGGGAGCTCAGGAACCAGCTGTTCTAACTCCCTGCCTGGTGGCTGTGACAGAGGCCCCGTGGGAGAGGAAAGCTCTGACTAGTGCACATGGTGTTCAGGGTATTGAGTGTGACCGACCAGCTCTGCCACAGTCACACACGTCTGTAATTTTGCACTCCAGGAACGTGAGGCCAGCTCTTCCAAGAAAGCCACAGCCACCTTTTGACTGGCTCGGGACGTCCTTCTCTCTCAAGGGTTTCCAGTAGTAACAGGCTTCAGTCAAGCTGACACAAGGTGCAAGGATTTGTTTTCACCCCATGCAAAACTGAATGTTTCTGCTTTCTGGCTACCAGAGGAAAGACATTCACCACAGCACAAACTAGGAGACAGTGTCAAAAGAGTTGTGCAGAGAGGGCACCACAGAGACCCTGGCCTCTGAATCCTAATGACTGGGGATTTCAGAACCATCAGATGTGGTGGATGCATCCCACGCAATTCCCCTTCTGATCACCCCCTTTGCTTCCACGGAATGCAAAAGACAATGCTCCCTTTAGTACCCAGCAAGGTCTGCAGAAGGCTTGGGAAGAAGTGCATATGGAATGGAATGTTACTAACGTGTGGCTAGGGTCCCATGCAGATAGCCAGTCCCACGTATGATCCTTAGAATTCTTAGCTCACTATTAAAGTGTGTTCCTTCCCACCACAGTATTGGAAGGCTGTATCATTCATTCAAAAAAGCTGAAGGATATAGGTGTTGATTTTAAGAACAGATTTTTTTTCTGTGAAATGTGAAATAGCAAGAACTATTTTTAATTTTTAGCTCAGTTTTTCATTAAAAATTACTTTTGAAAACTCATTCTCAAATGTAACAAGCAAGTGAGTGAAAGGAAATTTACAACCATGGGGAGTGGTTAAATGGTAAGTTCTCTCTTGGGACAGGGTGGAGTTGGATGGGCACTGCGTGGAATCATTAAGAGATTGCCCTTCTGGGATTGGACAGAACCAAGCAGGTGCTTTTCCATGGTGATGGCTGTGTACTGGAAGGACAGTTCCCACTGACCTCTGACCAGCCTGAAACCTGGGTTTAGGTGAGTTTTCCTCCCACACGGAAAAACCCCAGTAAGTGGGAAAATCACGGGATCCTTTGTATCTCATGATTGTCAGGTGCATTTCCTGGTTCATTTCCTCTAACTTCAACCAAGAAATTTACTCTAATGAAAATAAGAACAACAAAAAAACCCCAGTCTGATATAACTAGAATTTTCCCACCCCAGCCATTTGACTCAACTGTGAAGGTCTCAGATGTGTGGAGCTTGTGTGGTGGTGTTGATAAGTGTCATTCCCAGTGTAGTTAATACTATGGTTGGTACAATTGCTCAGGTAGTTGTAGGAAAGGACTTTTGCACAGACAGTGAGTAGCTTTAGGATTACTGGATTAAGACAGAGAAACTGGGTTTATATCCCACTTGTTTATCAACTGTGATCTTGAGAAAGTTTTCCTTTATCCGTCTTTGAGTAGTTGCAAGGAAGAATGTACCGTACATACAAATTGCATTGTAGTATGTGGAAGGGGAAAGGTTGACATGTTGGTGACATTAAGATTACAAAGGAGTTGCTCCTGAAACAGGCATGGGTCACGCTCTAGCTTGCTCTGTTTCTGCTGCCATCTTGGTCCCGCATTCTCCACACAAAATGCCCAGTGAAGCCACAGAGCAGGAGTTGCCACAGTCCCAAGCTGAGACAGGGCCTGGAATCTGACAGTGATGAATCAGTACCAGAGCGTGAAGAACAAGATTCTGTTCAAGCAACCGCGCACCAAGCACAGCTGGCAGCTGCAGCTGAAACCAGCGAAGAGCCAGTCAGTAAAGCAGAGCAGTCGGGGTGAAAGGAAGGCACGGAAGGCTACGTCCAAACTGGGCCTTCGACAGGCTACAGGGGTTGCTAGAGTTACTATCCAGAAACCTAAGAACATTCTCTTTATCATCACAAAACCAGGTGTCTACAAGAGCCCAGCTTCAAATACTTACATAGTTTTGGGGGAAGCCAAGACAGAAGATTTATCTCAGCAAGCACAGTTAGCAGCTGCTGAGAAACTCCAAGTTCAAGGAGAAGCTGTCTCAGACATTCAAGAAAACACACAGACTCCAAATGTACAGGAAGAGAGTGAAGAGGAAGAGGTGGATGAAACAGGTATGGAAGTTAAGGATATGGAATTGGTTATGTCACAAGCAAATGTGTCAAGAGCAAAGTGGTCCGAGCCCTGAAGAACAACAGTAATGATATTGTAAATGCTATAATGGTATTAACAGTGTAACCATCTCAAAGCCAGGACCTTTTTCTGGTGTTTCAAAAGGGAGGGTACCACTGCACCTTGGTTTGAAATTTGTACTGTTTCTATCATTAATAAAGTATGGCTTCTTGTTGGATGAAAAAAAAAGATTACAAAGGAATTGTGGAAACCATGAGAACCAACTTTTAGAGCATTTGTAAATATATGTCAAACACGTTTATTTATCCATAAGGCTGGTCAGTACAATTGTACCATGTGTGGGAGAAAAACAAATACGTACACCAGAGATGAAAGGCTGGAACCCACACATCAGCCAGACACAGGTGGAGGAGGCCAGTGAGTTCAAGTGGACATGGTCTATTCCTGCCTGATTCGAGCCCCCATGTTATACAGTAGCACATAACTTTGCCGAATCCTCGCTGGGGAAGTGTGAAGTGTGGGGCGACCCCTGAGAGGCAGGTGTTATTGAGTTGCTCTGTACCAGGGTTGTGTGGAAGCTCTGGCCAGTCCCACATGCATCTGGCCATAGTCCCTGGTCTCAGAAGCTGTGAGTCCCCAAATGCAAGACCCTTTAAGACTCAAATCAATACATTCCTGTTCTAGAAGCTATTAGGTACAGGAGAAATCAATTTAAATATGTCAAATTCATTATCTTGAATTAGGAAGGAGGTGTGGTTTTTAGGAACAGGAGCCTGTATGGCTAAGAAGTCAGTGCTGTGTTTGTCAAGGTGAGTATGACTTTGTGATATCCCTGGACACCATTCCTTTGGGTTCCGCTCCACCAAGTATCTGGGGAGACACAAAGCCACCGGCAGAGCTGGGATTCTGAGAATTGTGATTGCTGCTGTGTCTCTGAGGGCACAGGACAACATCTGGTAAAGACTTGTGGTGGGAAACCCATCAGAGATTCAAAGTGCAGAGAGTTCAAGAAGTCTCACCCTTGAGTGGGATTCTGAGTCAACTCTGAAGGAGGGAGATGGCTAGGTGTGAACAGTGGCACTGTCATGTCCCCATTAAAGGTTGTGGGAGGCTTCCGCTTGCAGTATGTTTAAAAACTCTAGCTCCTAGTCACGTGCCATCTACATGCTGATGATCGCATGCACAGGGCCGAGCTGATGAGAAGGCAGTGGGCCACCGTGTGAGTGCGGTGCTTGGAGTGGCGCATCTGCAGGCCCGACCTGCCAGAAACTGCCAGATCTGAGGAGCCACAGGAGGTTCCTGCTATGTCTTTGTGCTGTGGGGGAGCACCGCCTGCCAGCATGGTGATTTTGGACTTCTGGTCTCTAGAACAGTGACAACAAGCTTCTGTTGTCTGAAGTCACCCTGTTTGTAGTACATTGTTCTGGCAGGAAACAAATACAAATTTTGGTAAGACTGAATTGATTTAATAAAAAAAAAATTTTTTTTAAGTAGAGACTGATAGAGAAAGACTCAATTTCATTTAGTTATTCATCTGTTCAAACCCAGGTCCTTGTGCATGCCAGGCAAGCACCTAACCTCTGAGCCACCGCTCCAGCCCAAGTTCTAACTCTTGAGAATAGAATTAAGCGAAGTTGAGATCCTCTTAGGTCCAATTATCAATTCTTATATGTAGCAGATTTGTTGGACCAAAGAAAAACAGTTAATATAGTTGATTGAATTTTCAGGTAAAGTTTAAAAATAAAAATGAAAGCTGCCTCTGCAGATCAGAATCTGTATAGTAACAGGATTCACACGTGCACAGTGTTCTAGATGAACTAAAACAGATCAATTTCAAAATTGTTTAGTTTCTAAATATTGAATATTCACTTTTAAAGTACACAGATACTTACTTTAAATAGTAAGTTTACTAATTATGGATTTGTTACAAATAATAATTGACTTATACAAATGTATTTGTTGAGTGTTTCCTGTGCCCTCATTTAGAGAGGAGAGAGAGAAAGAGACAGAAATTACTCAACATGTTAACTCTGATGGGCACAACCTTAGTGCCCATCTCAAGAAAAATGTCACTGGCCAAATTCCAGTTATTATGACTACCAAAAAACATAAAAAAACTTTTTAAAAGTTTTACAAGCATTTGACAGAGACTGAGAAGAAATTACACTAAGACAGGCAATAGAAGTTCTGCCTTGCATACTGAATTTTTTTCCTGTGGATTATAGACAAAAGAACATTTTGTTGCTTAACTATGGCCTTTTCTATAAAAAAAAATCCTTGTACTAGATCATAATTTATCAACGTGCTGCAAGTAGGAAAATCCACAGACATGTCTCAATAATCACACAGATTCTTAGCACAGGCTCTGAAATCATCCCACATCAGAAAACAAAAGCAATCAAATGGATGAACCTCTATTTAAACTTAAGACCAGCTGAGGGGACTCAGCCTTCTCTGTTCTTATCTGTGTCCTTGCTGAGAGAACAGTCGAAGTAAGAGAAATCGAAGACCATGCGGCCAGAGGCGGGCTATTTCTACCCACGGCATGTCCTGGTGATAGTTCCCCTTACCCAGGAGGGTACAGGAAAGGGGATCGGGAAGCTGATGTGAGCACATTGATAGGGGTGCGTGTGTCTCCTCCACCCCATGCTCCCTGAGTCTGAGCTGCCCCGTCTTCCTACGCGAGCCTTGGGCAATAACCTTCCTAATTTCTGTCTCTATGATTTTGACATCTCCCTAAGTCCTGCACATAGGTGGAACTGCATGGCATTTGTCCCTCTGTGATGGCTTATCTCCCAGCATGAAGTCCTCAAGGTCCATCCGTGTTGGAGCAGTGTGCCAGCATTTCTGCTCTTTTTTAGGCCAAATGACATCGCATAGTATGGGCAGACCACCTTGTGATCCATCACCCATGACAGCACGGGTCTGGCCTGCAGGAAGTTTGTATCTCCCCCTAGACCTCAGTGACCTCGTGGGTCTCCCACTAGACATAGACCTCAGTGACCTCACGCGTCTCCCCCTAGACCTCAGTGACCTCGCGCATCTCCCCCTAGACCTCAGTGACCTCGTGGGTCTCCCACTAGACCTAGACCTCAGTGACCTCGCGCATCTCCCCTTAGACCTCAGTGACCTCGCGTGTCTCCCCCTAGACCTCAGTGACTCCAGGCCGAGAAGCTCTAGGGCCTTTTGCCCTTTTCACAGTCTTCCTATACAGCTGGCTGTTACTCCAATGCTTCCATTTAGAAAGCACACTTTCCCCCCCTAAAAATTACTTCATGAAAAGAAACCGAAGTCCAGGGGAGTGCCAAGTGTAAAATCTGGCGCACGCACTCCTCTGATACCGTGGGAGGTGGCAGGAGTGGGTGGAGGGCACTGGTGGGCTGATGACCCAGCCCTTTCCAGCCTTCCTTCAGTTTTTGTCCTTCCACTGATCAAATGGGACAAGCTGACCTTGCAGCTTTCAGACCTGTGAGGGGCGGCATAGAAGTCCAGACGCTGGACCTCCACCCAGGCATGTCTGAGGAACTCACTCTGGCTTTCTCCCCAGCAAGAGACCCAGGCCTCCCTGCTCTGTGGAGAGGTGTTAGGCAGACCTGGGGAGTCTCCCCTGCTTGCTGCCTGCTTCTCGAGTGGGGCAGAGCATGGCTGTGGGCACAGCAGGTACAGGTGAAGGTGGCTGTGACCCCCCTGGGGCATCTCCCAGCCTTGGCCCTGGTGAGGGGGCCTCTGGCTACCCCTGTGTACCCGAGGGACTCTGGAGGCCTGGCTCCTGTCCCTGGGAAGTGGCCGGTGGCTCCTGTCTGCTGTGGAGCCCAGCGCCCACATGAGGGCCTGGTCTCAGGAAGCTTTCTCCACTTCCCTTCCTTAATGGCCTCCCATTACTCCCACTTAACCCTCCCACGCCAGACCAGCAGCTGCCCTTCCTGCTATTTACTCCTTTCCCGTGTGTGAGTGTGTTTATGTGTGTGTGCACGCGCATGCTCATGCACTGAGCACAGCCCTTGCCCTCGGGCCCCAGGAATTCTTGTCATAGACACAGCTTCACCCCCAGCCTCCCCAGTCCACCAACACTCAGTGTCTGGGTTGTCGCCTCAACATGCACACACATACACACTCAACACATTCCAGTCCTGTCATACTTCACACACAACTCACCCAAACACCTTCACACACAGGATAACACACTTGAACATACCCAGACACACATGTGGATACATACACTAAGCATACTCATACATTCTCACACACATTCACATACTAACACAACAGCACACAATCACACTCGCAACTCATTCACCCTTACATCCGCTCACACACACTCACATATATATAAGACTTATTTTGGGAATTTGCCTGCGTGGTCACAGAGGCTGAGCCACTTGCCGACTGCAAGCCGGAAACCCAGGGAAGCCGGTGTGTAATTCAGTCCAAGTCTGAAGCCCTGAGCCAGTAGCTCTGAGGACCAAGGGCGAGGGCAGATCTCTGCTCAAATGCGAATCTCCAGAAATGTCCTTGCAGATGCACCCAGAGATAATGTGTCGCCAGCTATTCAGTGACACATAAATCTGCCGTCACGCTGAGCAACCAAGGCTAACTTCCACAACCTCCGTGGCCTCACCCTGCTCCGGCATCCTCTGTCTCTCTCCTCCTGTGTCTGTGGAGGACCAGTCCATCTCTCGGCTGGCGAAGCTCCCGTGTGGGTCCCATCGCCTTCCAGTTGCCCAGCAGTTCTACCCTCCCTCCTGGCTCTGCCCCTCTGCTGTGCACATGCTGCTGTTCTCCTGTTAACAGAACAGAACCCCAAGCTCTTTTCCGCCCCCTTGCCCTCCTTGGGCTGCTCTGCTGCTCCCTTGGAGAGTGTCTCTGCTTAAGGCCCCACTGACCTCTGGTTCCTTCTTGAGGCTGCTCAAGGTTGGTTGAGCCTAACCAGTCTGATAAAACTGCTCTTGTTGAACTCACCAAGGACCCTGTATAGCTGGATCCATGTTTGATTCATCCACAGCATTTGACATAACCATGTACCCTCCTCCTGGAAGCACATCCTTCGTAGGACTTCAGGGACCCACTCATGCCTGACTTCCTGCTGTCTAGCTGCTCCTTCTGGTCCATGCTTGGCTTTTCCTTTTCTGCCCAACACTTTTGGGGCTTGGTCCACACTCCCTCATGATGACCCCCAGCCTTGTGAACCAGTGTGTGCTGGTGAATTCCAGCATCGCATATCCAGACCAGACTCCCACTGGAGACCCTATTAGGACATTCCAATTCCACCGTCATACCCACTCGGACCTCACAATGAAACCAAGTGATATAGATAGAGGTGGCATAAATGGATATTTAGGGACCTGCCTTTATTTAATCTTTGAGGATATATGTGGAGGAGTATAGGAATGCTTGAGAGCTGCTTCATAAACTTTGTTTAGCAAAGGCTTAATGTTGGAGTCATATGCCTTCTGTTTGAAGGCTGATTGTGTTGCAGTTATTGGATTATTCTTTTGTTGTCTCCAGTGGACTCTAAGGTCCTCTATAGCAGGAGCTGTCTTGGTTGTCTTTGCACCTCTGAGTCTTACCCTGAGCCTGAGATAGCAGCAGGCTCCAGGGTAAGCCTGGGTGGCTGTGTGCAGAGTTGGAGATGGATCTGTGTCCTAGCATCCAAGCCCTCTGCTGCCTGTCTTAGGGGTGCAAACCTAGACCTGCCAGGTAGAGGAGCCATGACCCTCGGCCGACTGCAGCACCTTATGATGCAGGCTCTGTTAGAGGCTGGGCCTGTA
Source organism: Aplodontia rufa (assembly GCA_004027875.1). Lineage (NCBI taxonomy): Eukaryota > Metazoa > Chordata > Mammalia > Rodentia > Aplodontiidae > Aplodontia > Aplodontia rufa. Next base: position 14,982 of record PVKS010015210.1, on the reverse strand, counting down.
ATGTGCTCTGTCTGGTTCATGCTTTTCCCGCTTGGGAGAGCAGCAGCAGCAGTGGTGGCAGATGAGCTGTGCAGCTGTGGCCACCAGGCACTTCAGCCTGCTTTGAGATGATTCCCAAGTGGGTTTTAAAGAATCAGCAAAGGGTGGTGGGTACAGGCAAGAGGAGGATGGATGGATGCAGGAACCTTTGCAGACATATCTGGGACATAGGAAGTGACTGCAAGAGCCCCACGGAGAAGCTTGGGGTCCAGCAGGAGACAGGAACCGACATCAGATGGATCTGGGTTCCATTCCTGGTTCTGCTAGCTGCCAGCTTGGATGAATTCCTCGGTTCTCGAAAGAGCAGTTTTGTTATCTTTAAAACAAGGACACTAAGACCAATCTGAGGATTCCCTTTCTGCAACACACGTGATATCTCAGCACAGAGCCCAGCTCCATTAACAGTAGCTACAATTATGATTTAATGTGATGGACAGCCATGATAGAGTCTAGACAGTTACAGCCACCGGGAAATTTAGCCTTCCTTCCTCACAAAAAGCCACAGCCGAGAAGAGCCTCGATTGTTCTGATTGCCGCTTGCCCTTCCCCAGAGGAACCGATGAACTCTCCTCTTGTCTCCACGCCAATAGCCGCCCCCGTCCTGACCTTGGAGGCTTCTTGTGCGTCCTCCCAAGGCACAAAACGTGGCCACACACTGTGTTTTCACTGCTGTGGTTTTCCATTTTCCAGGCCAAGAGGAACTAGCAGAATTTCCAAAACACCTTACAGTCAGTGGCCAGCGGCACTGCACCTACAGCCCTGTCCATGGACAGGAGACGGGACGCACATTGTGGTGTGGTTGGAGAGCCTGGAGAGCCCAGCGTAGGTGCGCACCCACTTGAGATGCCACCACCGGTGAACCAGGCAGTCACCTCCCCTTCCCGGGCGTGGAAGTGTGCCTGAGGCGGTGACAGCCCTTTCAGAGCTGCTCCAGCTGACACCATTCTTCCTGACTCTCTTCATAAAAAGAGAGTTTCCTTTTAAAAAAAAAAAAGGTGCCACCAACCAGCTGGGCACCAGAATCATGACCTGAGTTGTCAAGTAGATTTTGCTGCATCCTGTAAGTCTTCTGCAGGATTAAACCTCACTGAGTCCTTAATGCAGGACTTCAGACGGATCTTGAAGAATTTGAAAAGGATTATTGAATCTGCTCTCTGCAAAGAGGACTCAATACTGTTTAAAGGAAATTACAAAAGTATTCATGTGCAACAAATCAACAAGTGGACATTAGGTGGTTTTAAGATGTCCTTTGCCTTGACCTTCTCCTCACTGTTCAGGGACAGTGGGTCTTTCTGTTACACTGATTTCATGATTATTGCAGAAATGCAGAGAGACGAAGGGCTCACTGCTCCAGCTTGGCTTTGAATATCAAAAGCCAGACCCAGAAAGTGAACAACAGAGGATCTGTGCCTTGAGTCCCAGGAGAGAGGGAGCAACAGACTGGGTGCTTTGGCCAAGGGAGAGGGAATTCATGGTAGTGAGGAGTGGGTGGGCAGGAAGCATCATGGAGACCTAATGGTGGGGGGATGGCGCCAAGCAGGGGAATGGGGGATGGGAAAGGACTGACAAGGGAGGAGGTTAGCGGAGCCCCTATGTGCATTGAGGCTTGGGTGGTGTCTGGCCATCTTAAAAGGGGTGCCCTCATTAGCAGTCCTGGGGGAGCCACGTGGGAACACAGAGAGGAGCAGGATGTGTGCATGGAGCCCACCTTAGTTCTGGGTTGTGTCACCTTCACTCATGGTCGGCTCCTCGACTTTAAGAGCAGAGGGTTGGGGGCTGGAGCAGTGGCTCAGTGGTTACGGCGCATGCCTGGCATACGCAAGTACATGCGTTCGAACCCCAGCACCCATGTACACAACTAAGTATTAAAGAAATGAAAGCTATGTGAAAAACTCAGTAAAATTTGATTCTTTCTGTCTCTCTCTCTTCTCTCTCTCACTGTCCTTCTCTCTAAAAAAAAAAGAAGAGAGGGTTGTTTGCGAAGGCCTCTGAGGTTCTGAGGTTCTTTCAGATCAATGTGCCCTTGGGTCAATGCTGGCTGTGGTGGATGAGCCCACAGTGTGGAGGCCAAGGCAGGGGGCAAGCTGGAGTTGGTGATGGAGGTGGCAGGTGAAAGAAGGGGGAAGCCCTTGTTGATGGTGGGTGCTGCGCTGCATGTGGGCTCTTAAGGGAGGTGTCTGTGGAGGGGAGGAGAGCACTCACGGAGAAGGTAAGGAGGAGGCAGAAGAGGATGAGTGAAGACTCACATCCTTGTAATGAGAACCCTCAGGATGCTCCGGGAGTGCTGCTCAGATGAGGCCGATCCTCCCAGCAAAGCAGAAGTTTCCACTAAAGCACAGAGGATGATATTTGGGGTGTTTGCTGTGAGAAATGTTCCAGGAGCCAAGGAGTGATAGGCCCCGCGTTCCATAGAGAGCCCCACTTGGAGCAGAGGATGAACTCAGAGTGATGCCATTGCTTATTTCCTCCTGGACCTCGAAAATGGCTATTTTGCTCAGAAAGGAGGTTGAAGTTGCCATCACATCTCACATTAGTGTCACATTTTGGTCATTGTGGTCTCTACATGGGAGGGAGGGGTTCTGGTTCCAAGGGTAACACAGGTCACATCATATACATAAGATGTGAAGGTGAACCATCTGACACTCTGGCTTTCATTTCCAATGTAGAATTCAGTAGGTTACCTGAGTTAATCAGTTCCAAGGCCAGCATTGGAGGATTCTGCCCAGCTGTGGGCCTTTGTGTTCTGAGCACATTTAAGGTGGGCGGGGCTCAGCTGTGATGTTAGCCACTGAGCTGTGTTGGAGGCTTTTTCAGCTAGCAGGGGTTTATTGGGCCGTGGCCGCATTGTGAGCTTCACTGTAGACAAGGCATGAAGACACTATTTTACTCAATAAATTCAACTTCTCCAGATTCCAGGCACCATTTTAAGTCCCAGGATGCTGTCTTGGATATGCGTCCTCCAAAATTTAACTGTTGTTGGTGTGGCAGTGACGAGAAGTGGGGCCTTGAATAGGTGACCCAGCCAGAGGGCTGCTCCTGGGGGTGAGGCCCTTGTGAAAATGGCTCTGCCAGTGTTTGGTTCAGCTTGTCCTTCCACCTTCTGTCATGGGAGGGCACAGCAATTATCCAGGCCAGAGGATGCAGCCCTCGCCCAGCCCTGTACCAACTGGTACCTTGACCTTGGATTTTCCAGTTTCCACAACTATGCCAAATAAGTGTCTGTTCTTTGTAAATTATCCGGGCCTTGGTACTCTCTTCTGGCAGCACAAATGGACCCAGATGGGGGACCCAAAGGGGCCACAGCAGATGGGCCCTGGCTCCCAGGAACTCATGTTTCAGCAGACTCTTAAACTGGTGCTGCAAGTGAACAAATGCTAGTTCTTTTTGGAGCAGGAACACATTTTCAGTGATAGGGTAATTTTCAGTATGGAGATCTTGGTCATCTAGCTGGACTCAAGCCAACTTTTCTGCTCTAACTCAAAGATGAAACTGTTTTCCTTTTCCACCAGGCTCAGAATTCCAGGCCAGATGACTTCAACTTGGGTCTCTGCAGTCTGCACTATCTTCTCCAGTAAAGTAGGACAGAGGCAAAAGGGATTCATGCAGTTTGGAACATCCTGGTCACCCAAGGATGATGGCAGCGCAGCCTGGTCATTGGTTTCCTCAAAGAAGGTGGATAGTTGCTCATCCCCTCCTACCCCTTTGCTTCTGGCTTTGTCATAGCCTCTGCAAATGTTTAAGTGCTCTGTCTTTGTGTGCACCCCAATGGGGAATTGGGAAAAAGTAGTAGTAGTCAGTTGATGGTGCTGTAATAAAGGGCGATAGATGATAGAAGTTTACTTCTCACAGCTCTGGAAGTAAGACGTCAAATCCAAGGCACTTGGAGATTCAGTGTTGGCTGAGGTCCCCTTTCTTGTTTCTTAGTGACATCTTCTCGTCGTGTCCTCACACAGTGGAAGGTGAGGCAGCTATCTGGGTCCACCTTCATGAGGGCACTGATCCCATTCTTGGGGGCCCTACCCATCATGACCTAAGTCCTCCTCCTCTTGGTATCAGCACACTGAGTTAGGATTCCAATAGATGAATCTAGTTGACTAATTCTAGTCCATCACATGGTGGAAAGTGAGTTAGGTCCATTGGACTCAGAGGTCACCTTCCCAGTTTGAATTGTGACAGGGGCCTTGGGGACTGGTGGGCAGTGAGTGCAGGGTGTGCCTGTTTGGAATCTCATATCCCATGGGTGAGTTTCCTCGCTCCCACAGGTCCAGGGCCATCCACCACTCTGGCTTTTGGATGTTAGCAAAAACTTGAGCTGAGCGGGAGCCTCCTGGACTTGTGTCTGCCCTATGGCAACCCCCATTCCAGGGCTGCCCACGCCTTCCTGCCTCTAATGTGGATGGTACTCCTCAGGAGCTCTTCCCAGGGGACCACGGTTTTTCCCAAGCCTGGAAGACTGTGGTGGCTGGAAGTGTCCAAGCCTGTGGCCGGAGGAGGCCCTGCCAGACTCATCTGTTGTTTCTAATAGTTCTACAGAGGCTGCAGCAAAATCTGCTGCTCGGCCTCCAGGCTTCCCTAGCATGGCGCTGGGAGGCTTCTGTGGGGTGCTGCTGGAGACAGTTTGCTGTGCACTCCTGGGCATGTTCTGGGAGACTGATTTGTATGCAGAGGGTGTTTTCCTTGGCTGGTCCCCAAACCACAGAGGTGGAAGAAAACCAATTTGTTAACAGTTCTCAGGAACAAGAGGCCAGCTGAGGAAAGAATTGAGAGGCAGAATCCAGGGCAAAGACCTGGGTCCCAGGCCCCTGCCAACGCCTCCTTGTCCTACCAGCAGCCATACTCACAGCCTCATGCCTTTCACGTCATGCCACAAAGCCTCCTCCACCAGGAAGCCCCCCTGACTCTCCCCACCAGGTTTGGCAGGCTCTGTGCTGATGACAGGGCTTGCTGTTTTGAATTCGTACTATGCTTGTTAAGATGGGCACAAGCTGGTTACAAAGTTCTCTGCTCCAGAGCTGCTGAAATGAATGTCTCCTAAGTCCAGATCATCATTTTTGCTATTAATGTTCTAGATTTTTATTACTTTTTAAAGGCTTAAAAAATAGCTTTAGATTCACAGCAACATGGAACAGAAAATACAGAGATTTCCCTTACATCCCCTGCCCCCACTCCTTGGCCTCCCCAGGATCCACACTCCCTGACCCAGAATGATACACCCGTTGCAATCCATGGACCTCAGGCGACACATTATAGTATCCCCGAATCCACAGCTTACACCAGGAACCGCTCTTGATGTTGCACTTATCACAGGGTTGGACAAAAGTGTAACACGTCCACCACTGCAGCAGTTTCACTGCCCTAAAAAACCCTTGTGCTCCCCCGTCCACCCCTTCTCCCCGCCCCCCAGCCCTGGCAATGCACTGATCCTCTCAGTCTCCCAGAATGCCGGGTAGCTGCAGCCACAGCAGGCGGCCTCTTCAGACTGACTTCTTTCACTTACAGTCTGCTTTCAGACTTCCTGTATGCTTCCCCCCACCTTCCTTTCTGCTGGGGTGGGGACCAGGGCCTCGCACCTGCCAGGCGGGCACTCTATACGGAGCAGGACCCCAGCGGTCCGTGTCTTCGCAGGCTCTGGCAGCTCGTTTCTTTCCAGCACTGAATTGCGTTGCGTGGTCTGCATGGGCCGGTTTGTTCATCCGCGCCTCCACCAGAAGACAGCTTGGTTGCTTCCACACAATTCCTGTAAACGTCCACGCGCAGGTTGCTGTGGGTAGGCACAGAAGCACACGAGGAATCGTAAGGTACGAGTGTGCATGTGTTGTGAGAACCTGGCAGACTTCTTCCCAGGAGTGTGCTCTATCTCGCATTCCCCCCAGCAGCGACTGTTCTGCTGCTCTGTGGCCTCACGGTGTCGGTGTTCAGCATGGCTGCTCCACGTGCGCAGGAGTGCGGTGGCTTCTCGTGCTGGTGACACTTTTCGTCTCCCAGATGATCTGTGGTCGCAGCCCCTTTCCCGTGCGTATGTGCCACCCCAGGCCCCTTCCTTGTCACTCAGGTCAGTGCTCTGCTGGACAGTCACCAGGACCTGAAACCAGGGAGCAGCTGCCTGAGGGCTGAGCTTCTGTCTGTTCTCTGCCGTTGGGTGCAGCAGGGCAGGTAAGAGCCATGGCTGAGTCCCATGCTCCCCATCTGTGATATGAGGAGAACAGCAGGACCTATTTACGGGGTCATTTTGAGTAGCAAATGTGCTAATGTAGATTCGGTAGCACATGCCCTGGCATGTAGGAGATCAGTTGATGGACACAATGATCATTCAATTTGCGTTTTCACAGAATTAGTACGAAGAATCATTGAACCAGGGCAACTGGTCCTCTGGCACTAAGAAACGTGAGGCCCAGCAGTAAGGATGTCTTTGCGCATTATTTTACCAACAATATATATTTTTTTCTAAAACAGATGCCTAAGAGCTTTGTGGGCAGTGGCTAGAAAACATCTAAACAAGGCAACTGGACCATGGTGGCCATCCCCCAGAGCAAGTGTCCCGCTGGACAAGTACAGTTTCAACTGAAAAATTATTTAGAGGAAAAAAAATATCTAATATTGGAATTTTACCCAGGAAAAAGGTTCAAATAGTGACGAGGGGTCAGCTGATGAGCAGACTCAGGGGCCTGCATCACTCCCCACTCTCTCCTCTCCCGCCAAGGCCACTGTGGCCCAGCGTCGTCCCACGCACCATTAACACAGGCGACTAATGAAACGCTGGACGGGGCCCAGAGTGAAAACGTGCCCGGAGCACTTCCTCCGCACTTCGGCCACACAAACAGCTATTCTGGGCTTGGCCATTTTCCAAGTTGGGTTACATGATGATAAACAACAGGGTTTTTTTGGGGAGTGAGTGAGATTTTAACTGGGTACTTCACAAAACACAATTTAAAAAACATAATTGAAGAAACGATTAAGTGGAAAAGTTAGAGATGTGAATTGTGTGTGGCTATAAAAACATTTCCCACTAAGCTTCTTGTTTATTCCTTGAGTTCGACAAGACCTGCTTGGCCACATTTTTGAGCACTCAGTTGTGTTTCCCGTAGATTTGGGGACTGTCTTTTGTAGACTATCAATAATTATCTATCCAACTTTAAGGATAAAAATGGAAAGTGAAAAGTTCAAGGAATCAATTAGCTGGCTTAAATTTGCTGAGAAATTCAGAATAATGTTCATGACTAAATTTTACAAAGTAAATCAACATAATATGAAGAAGTAAATTAACCCAGAATAACAAAATGAAAAGATGGTTCCCATGTAACCTCATAAATTTCCTTCTTGATGCATTTCAAGTCTCTGATTTCTAATAAAATTCTCATGAGAACAGAGTGTTGCTCCATAAAAACTCCGGAACTCTCCCCATGAGAACCAGCTGGTTTATAAGGGCACATGGGTTCAAGGCTGTGGTTTATTTATTAAAAATTTCTCAGTAAATATATCATAGTCTGCTGGATAGTGCCCTGTGATTGTGGCGAGGCCATGCATCATTCCAAGAATGAAGGAAAACAAGAAAAAGCACGTCAGGAACTCTCCGAACCAGAAGAAATTGAACCATTTTTTTTTAAACTAAAGAAAGTTCTATGGTCCTTTCATTTACCTCTGACCCAAAGAGATGCTGTGGGAGTTTTGCATTTGCCTGATGGAGTTGGAGTGTTCTTGCCAAAGTGGTTGATTGGGAGCTGCGAGAGGCAGAGGGGCGCGTGCTTTTGGTCTTGCCTGCGTCATGTGGAGCACAGGGTAGGAAAGGTAGAGTGGGTGCTGCGGGGGTTTTTGAGGGGTTCCAAAAGTCTCAGAGATAAGCTGTGAGTCTCTGCCGTCCTGAAGGTGATGGATTCACAGCCTACTGACACCCCCACATGCCTCGTTCCTACCTCCTGGAAAAATATTGCCCACTCACTTTTCCGCTGGGGCCGGGTACTTGGTGAAGAGCTTTATGGGCTCCTGCTCCTTCAGTCTGACACGTGGCCACGAGACCCTGCTGGGCTGTCATTTTCACGCTCACACAAAGTTAGGTGGCTTGCTGAAGTCATGTACTTGGTCAGGAACAGAACAGGAAATGCAACCCAAACCACTTAATTCCAGTGCTGATGTGCGCAACCATGAGAGGAGACTTGAGAGATGCCCTGTGTGAACCTGGTCCGCTCCTGGCTTTGCCCTGCTCACCCAGGAGCCTCTGCACAAACCCACACATTCAGAGCTGACGTGAGCCAAGAACCTGAGGTGGGTACAAACTGCAGAATTCAGGGCGCAGTGAACCTCACCGCAGCCCCCAGTGAGGGGCCTCTGCCTCCATGCCATTTCTCCCCGCTGGTTACTCGGGTTGCACAGCTGCCTGGCATCGCTGGCACCTGGCACAGGTGTTGGCACTTAACAACTGCTCAGACTCATCAACAGATGAGAACAGGTGGCTCATGAGCATGGAAGCATAATTCTTTTTAAAAATTATAGATTTTGTTGTATAAAGATAGAGGGCTGGAGCAGTGGCTCAGCAGTTACTGTGCTTGCCTGGCATGTGTGAGGATGCGGGTTCGAACACCAGCACCATGTACACAATGAAGTGTCGGAGCAATGAAGGCCACATGAAAAACTAAATAAAATTGATTCTCTCTCATACTGTCCTTCTTTCTCTAAAAAAAAAAAAAAGTTTTAGTTTTGGGCTGGAGCAATGGCTCAGAGAGGTTGCGGTGCTTGCCTGGCATGCACAGGGGTCCAGGTTCAAATTCCAGCACCATGTGCACAGCTAAGTGTCAGAGCAGTGGGAACCAGTTGAAAAACTAAATAAAACTGATTCTCTCTCATTGTCCCCCCCTCCACTTTTAAAGAAGTTTTAGTTTCATAACAAAACTGAGCAGAAGCGGGAGAGACCTACCAAATATTCCGCCCTCTCCCCACTCCTCTCCTCTGCCATCAACATCCCCACCAGAGCCCTGTGCTTGTTACCATCCATGAGCCTACACAGACATGGCATTGCCCCCAGACACACAGGGGTCCCGGGGTCCACTCTTGGTGTCACTTCCGTGGGTTTGCACAAGTGCATGTGTACCCACCGTTCCAGAACAGAGTTGCTTCAGTGCCTAAAAGCCCTCTGTCTCCTTCTGCCCCAGCCTCCTCCCACTCCACCCTACTCCCGCTCCAGCCTCCTCCTGGTGACCCCTGCAGATGCCTGTCCTCCCACTGCTTTCTGGTTTTTACAGAATGTCAAGAGGCTGGATTTGTGTAGCACATGATGGCTTCTTCCTAGTGACCTGCATGTGGGTTCCACCAGGTCTTCTCATGGCTCATTCCCTTTTCCGTGCGGAACAGTATCCCATTGTCTGCCAAGGGCTCACTTCTCACCTCGTGGGAATGAAACACTCTCTCTAGACCCAGGGAGGCTGAAGGCCCTTGTCGAGGGAGGTTTCTGTCCTTGAAGAGATGCAGATCTCTCTCTCTCTCAATTTTATTTTTCCATCTGGCTTTTGTTTCTCTGACACTTAGTTGTGTATGTGGCACAGGGTTCGAACCTGGGTCTTGAAGCTTGTGAGGCAAGCACTCCAAGCACTGAGCCAGCACTCCAGCCCCCTCTTTCTTTTTTCTTAAATGACAACAACAGCAGGACCAAACCCATAGAAGTCCTAGTAATTTTCAGCCTGTTGGATCCTGCTGTAAAAATTGCCAGGGAGGAGCTGGTCATGTCCAGTCCCACCGGTGAGCAAGCTTAGCTTCCTGGAAGTTTCAGCAATGCTAACTTTAAATACGAGGGCGATCACTGTTGGAAATGGACACCCCATGTATTCCTTTTTATGGGAAGTGGTAGATGCATTTGAATACCTAATTGTCTTCATAGACCATTAAATACAGACTCCAACTAAGGCAGGTGGGCAGCTTGCTGGCAAATGCAGAATGTTCTGCGTGTGCTAAGCTAAGCTCCGTGGTGTACCTGCACTTCCCTGTGTGACTGAGAGCCACCACCTGACCATCCACCCACCAAGATTGCACTTCAAAGGACAAGGACAGAGCCTTAACTGACCACAGAACCCTGGGTAGCACCGGGTCGCCCAGCGAGGGCAACGGATGCCCCCTAGCTACACACGGGGCTCTGCAGAGCCAAGTGCAGGGTTCCCAAGTGACCACCAGGGCTGGGAACTGAGGTGACCACAACTGTCACCCCTAGAGCAAAACAAGATGGAAGACGCTGCTCCCTGCAGAGTGTCTTCATCGTGAGTGTCAACAAGACCTGTGGTGGCTTGACGCCACACAATGTCATCATGACTGCAGCGCCCCAAGGAGTGCGCTGTTTGCCGCTTAGAGTTTTAGCAGGTCCTGCCATGAATTAAGAAAGAGAAGAAGGCGGCTGGCCATTTATCTCAAGCCCAAGACAGCCACAGCAGATGAACCATTTGCTTGACAGTTACTGAGAATAAATGACTAACAATCCTGAATGTTTTCACGACCTTGAAATTCAGCTTGGGCCTCTGCGCACTTCTCTTGGTCAGATGAATCATGCCACTTCCTGACTGCTGCAGAAAAAGATATACTGACCTCCAAATTCTTAACACGTTTGAGAATGGAAAGTTGGGTCTGAATATCCAAGTAAAACTTTATCCTTCACTCGGCAATGGCTGCGACTGAAAACTAGCAGCAGCTAGAACCGACCCCCCATGTGCTTTCCCAGGGCCAGCATCTTTGGCTCTCCCACTCTGTTTGAGGAGCTCTGTTGGTCATTTTATTCGCCCCAGCCCTGAGAACCTGTGTGTCTTGAGAAGGGTCTCTGTTCCAATCCCCCAAGACTCCATGAGGGAGGCTTCTCCCCGGTGACATTGTGGTCACCAGATGAGGGCAAGATGTCCTTAATAGTTTTTTTTTTTTTTTTTTTGATGCTGGAGCAATGACTGTAAAACCTTCAGAGAAAGTCAGCTGGAGAGCCCAGAGCATGCAATGTCAGGTGAGTCAGAGGTACCCCTTCCTACCTGGCCTCGTGGACCAGCAAGACGCCCCCCAACTCCTCTGTGTCTGGAAGGCAGCTGGAGGATCCCCTTGAGGAACATGAGAAAGAACCAACAGAAGGATCCCACTACTCCATAAACCAGTTCACACCTGTGGCCTTGTGGATGTGTGTTAAGAATTCTGTTATCCAGCCAGGCCAGCGAACAGTGTCCCTGTCTTACAGAAAAAGGGCCAGATGCTCATAAAGATAAAGTCATTATCTGTCATCTCAGATTTAGCAGAAAGGGACCCGTTTCCCACCTGACTCCTCCCAACACTGCTCCCCTCAGGCATAGTGAGCCAAAACTCATTTCTTCAGCTATAAGGAGAAAAAATTAATCTTGTCTCTTTTATCTAATGCTTCATTTTTAAAAGAAAATTAAAGACGAAGTGGCATTTTAAAACCTCAACTCTTAGAGTCTGGATGATATCCCCATGGGCCTTGGTTGGTTGCTTCTTTGTGTTCTTCTAGTGTCAATGGAAAGAACAACGAAGACCAGAAATCTATGTTTATTCCGTTCCCAGCCTCGTCTTCCCCCTTTCCCTTCGATATCCCCAGCCTTGCCAATGTGTAAACAATTTGGAAAAGTCCCCAATGAGCTGAAAACCTGTCCGTGTTACTCCAGCTGGAAAGAATTGCACTCCACCAAGATTTAGACCTCGTGTGTAACGGAAACCCTGACGGCAGAGCTGTAATTATACCCTTGCCATAGTGAACGTATCAGTGCGGACTTTTCCATGGTATTTTCCATGGGAGATTTCCTCCTGCGAGATGTTAACTTGTGCTTCAGAGCAGGCAGTGTTGCAGCTTAAAGTTGTTGGCTTTAGTAGCCATGAATAGCAAGAGGCACACTGTTATGTGGATTCTGGTGGACCAATGGTGAGAGCTTGGGGCTGCCCGGTGCAGGAGCTGATGTTGGTGAACTGCTTCATCTCCCGTGTCCTCAGCCTGGGAGAATTTTCTTTCTTCTCTGACTTGGAGGCCTCGTTAGAGTAGAAAAGTTGAACAGTGCTATTAGGGTGACCGCCCATCCTGGTTGGCCTGGAATTCTACAAACCTCACATCCCAGGCAACCCCCAGTCCTGGGGAGGCCAGGACAGTCCATCATTCTAAACAGCAGAGAAATAGAATCAAATTCAAGACAGCAAATGGATAGAGAGCGACTGGACTGGTTCAAAGTGAAACGTGGCGTTTGGAAACCCTGGTGTAGTCAGATGTAGCTTGAGAACTGATCCAGGAAAGGACTCAAAATGAGCCAGAAAGACTCAAGCCCCATGTGGCAGTACATGCTGCGGAAAACCAAGCCAGTGCGTCTGGCACCTGGTGGGTAGCAGGTCCTCTGCCCTCTGGAGGAGAGAGCGGAGGAGGCATGGGGGTCCAGGGCGGGTCTCCATCCCTTCCCCAGCAGGCAGGCCGCAGCTCTTTTCCCTATAATGAAAGAGGCAAAGGAGGAAAGGGTAGTGAAGCTGATTTACTAGAGGTCCCTGCTTCCTGGATTATTCCCCCTACTCCTGCATACCTCTCTGGCTGTCCTGTTTGCCTTTCTAGGTTCTGTGAGAACCACTGACTCTCAGGAGTTGGGGTCCCAGTGGGGTCGAAGGCTCCTTCCCCAACTCTGTAGAGCAGCAGGAGAAAATGTATATCCGACCTCCTTTTTGATTTATAAAAGCAGATCTTTGGCGGCATGAGTGTGAAACCTACTTCTGGATTTATAAAGGCTGAGCCTTCAGGATATGTATAGAATCCATTCCTGGATTCAATTCAGAGCCGTTGAAAACTGTGTGTGCATTAACTCTTCCCACTGCTATAACTTGGATTGCTGTGAATTTCAGGGTCATACCATGGAGAAATCGGGTATCAGTGAGGTGACAAGGCCACCCTGCTGTGCTGGTACCGTTCTGCCCACCTCTGCAGGAGGAGTGTGGTCCCCAGTGTGGGGCAGCTGGGCTGGGGAGTCCCATGCCTACTTTTCACCCACCCTGAGGCAATTTCCAACTTTCCCCTCTCAAAGAACACAGGGACCTGCACTGCCCATCACCTGGGATGTGAGTGGAGGTGACTGTGACCACAGCCTGCGGAAGAGCCCCTTAGGTGACCCATAGACCCTGCCTGAGTAGCGTGTGATGCTAGTTCATGCCGCTGAGATTTCATGCTGTTTGTGGTACATCAGAGCTGAGGGGTCCAGCTTTAAAGGAGGCGTGGAAGCCAGCGCAGGGCTGCACTGAAACTTGAGTTGGGCCATTCCTTGTGCTACAGAGAGCCAAGAGGGTCTTCAAAAATATCTTCCCTCCAGGCTCTCGTCTGTTGGGTAGGAGGACCGAAGATGGAAGATCTCCCTTCTGCTGTTCCTGCTTCCTGATAGAAGATCTGACGTGAGTCATGTTGGCGAGCCCGTGAAGGCCACAGCAAGATGTAGACCAGCAGTCAGAGGCCACAGATTTTTGCTTTCAGATGCACCGGAGTGAGGCAGCTGTGTGAAGCAGATACTCTCAAAGTGGCCACGGCACACAGGTGTCTGGGCAGGGGTCACTCGGTGTGCCAGGGTCTCCCGAGGACATCTCATGTGCCACCCCACAATTATTTTCAGTCCCCTCTGCCCAGCCTGCCTTGTGCTGGACCATGCACATGAGTCCTTGGGCTCACATGGGGCGGGCATTGGAGGAGAGGGCACAGGACTTTCATTTCCTCCTGCTGGTCCCTGTGGGTTGGCTGCTGTCCTCACCAACAGCATAGTTCATGTGGGGCTGGGTGGCAGCAAACTGGGGTGCTCCCGGCCCTCCTGGGCTTTGGGAGCTCTCCCCAACTCCAGGAGCAAAGCTTTCCAGCATGAAGAGGGTCAGCTGTGTCTGAGGCATCAGAGTCCCCGCTATGAAAGTGGAGGAGCTGTCTGCAGAGCCCTGCATCCAAGTTGGACGTTCAGATGCTTTGCTCCTATGCCTTCAGAAAGCCCTGGACGCTGAATTCCACAGAAGAGGCGTTCGCTGTGCCTGCCATGGGCCTCACAGAGGGCAGCAGCTGCACCAAAGAGCTTTCCCCAAGGAGCTTAGAGTCATGACAGAAACTATATAAATCAACTAATTTCCTGCAGGTCCTGGGGGTAGGGGGGCTGCCTTGGTAGAGGTGGCAGTGAGGAATAGGTGTGAAGAGCAGAGTCCGCAGCTTGGGGGATACCCGGGTCCCCTCGTGGGGCAAGAGGAAGTGAGGAGACTTGAAAGGTAGAGGCCAGGCAGGTGCAACAGCAGGTGTGAGATAGATGCCCTCAGAGCACACCCCTTTTCAGAGGTCTCCGTGAGGACCACCTCCTGAGGCAGGAGACCCAGCAAAGAGCAAGCCAAGTTCCAGTGCTCAGGAGCAGCTCTGCCCCGCTCCATGTTGGTCTAAGAGACTGGATCCCCACAGCTCTGAGTCTGGGCAAAGAAGGGCAGGATTTTGCGTGGAGCAGGACGCTGGGAGGAGGCATGGACAGTCAGCCTGGGTGGCTGCAAGGGAACGAGAGGCCAAGGGGACAAGGAGGGTGGGGATGGAGGAGTGAACCCAGCAGAGGCCCTGGCAACTCTGCAGAGCCAGACCACAGTCTCTTGATGTTGGCTTCTAAGAGCTAAAGCCCTGCTCCGACTCCTCTATGTGGCACTTACCCCGTGGACAAGTGCAACCTGTCTACCTCAGATCAGCTCCCACCCAGGGGCAGGGCTGTCTAAGCTCGGGCAGACTGAGAGTGACTGCTGCTGGCTCTGTGGAAGAGCTGCGGTTTGGGTTGGGACCCAGCACATGAGAGGGAGCCTAAGGAACACACTCCACTATGTGTTCAAGGACAAAGGGCAGTGTGGGCAGGGGGCTTCTCCAGACAGGCCAGTGCATAGCTGACCCCTCCACAGGAGCCTGAGACCTCAGGTGCCCAACCGCAGCTGGAGGCCTGGACTCCCCCTGCACAGTCACTC